>VSMD01124440.1:0-61632 GCA_008750895.1 Mirza zaza
AAAACTGGGTGAAAGAATGCATAGAAGACTGAAAAGAAATACATGAAGATGTTATTAGTGTTTTGACTTTGAGTCAGTGGAGTGACTTTCTTTTTTTTAATACAATTTTTTAAAATTTTGAAGTGACAAGCCTGGAGATTCATGTATGTTAACAATGAATTTTCTTTACTTCCATGCAGATGTATGATTATAGTTTGGATATGTGGAGCTTGGGTTGTATGCTGGCAAGTATGATCTTTCGGAAGGAGCCATTTTTCCACGGACATGACAATTATGATCAGGTGATATATATTGTGCCCATTAAGGAATTTACTGGCCTAATGTATTGATGACCAGGCCCGCCTATTCATTAGAAACCCCAGTTGATCTTGCTAAAATGTAGATGCTTAGCCCCCCACCTGAGACCTCTTAATTCAGAATCTCTGAGGATGAGGAATAATTTTCAGTGAACTGTTTGTTCAGCCAACCTGACATTGATCCTCAGATTGGTGTTTGGGGAGCTACCAGTTTGACCTTTGAAATCAGACTTTTTCCCCTAGTCTTTTTAGTCTGCATTGCTTATTTTATTCTGAAGTATATGTATAAAATATTTTATAAAACATATGTACCATTCAAAGAATAATATTGAAATGAACAACCATGTAACTGTCATCCAGATTTTTGAAATAGGACATAACTTTAGAATCTCCTAATATGAGCTTTTATTAGAGTTGGGAATGTTTTCTCTAATATGTTGGTTTATATGTGGTATTTCTATGATCCTTTTGTGTCTTTATATGGATTCAGTTGATGTATATTAGTGGAAGTATAGCGGGTAGGTGGTGTTTTTTAAACTAACTCTGTTTCCACCTTGAAGATCAAGGGGCCATTTCATTCATGAGAACCTCGAATGATTTTAGGACCTTGTGGAAGGTGCTGTTACCCTGTTCCCTTTGAGTACCGTGGATATTTCTAATGAGTCAAAGAATACAACCTGAATTCAGTTAAAGTCAGCAACTATATGTCAGGGGCCATGCAGCTAGACTGAGGAATACAGAAGAATGGTCCTTCCTCTCAAATAGTTCTTAGTCTGCCTTTTTTTTTTTTTTTTTTGAGACAGTCTCTTTCTGTTGTCCTGGCGAATACCATGGCATCAGCCTAGCTCACAGCAACCTCAAACAACTGGGCTCAAGCGATCCTCCTGCCTCAACTTCCTGAGTAGTTGGGACTGGGACTATAGGTGTTTGTGACCATGCCCAGCTAATTTTTTGTTTCTGTTTTTAGTTGCTTCACTCATTTTTTCTATTTTTAGTAGAGACGAGGTCTCACTCTTGCTCAGGCTGGCCTCAAACTCCTGACCTCATGTGATCCTGCCGCGTCAGCCTCCCAATATGCTAGGAGCCATCATGCCCTGCCTTTGTAGTCTATCTTATATAGGAATCAAACATACAAGGAAATAAATTACAGTCATAACTATCAGAGTAGAAGTGTGACAAGGTACAAAAGGCAGTAGTGGTGAGTAGTCTGAGTATGCAAGGGGAGCTTCACGAAAGAAGTGACATCTGCACCTGGGTTTTGAGGGAAAAAAAAAAAGATAAGACTTTACCAGGGGAACATTTCAAGGGGAAGGAACCAAGTTACAAAGTAGTTTGCTCACTTTCACATTGAGTTGATTTAGGGAATTTTAGGCGTAAATCTACTTCTGCCACACATAGAAATTTGAACTGTAAACTGTTAGAAGGTGGTATTCATACCTAAAGGCATGATGATCCCTTTCTGTTAATTCAGTCACAGTTAATTGCTGATTTGATTGTGTAATATGCTTGTGGGTTTTTGTCTTTCTTTAATACTAGTTGGTGAGGATAGCCAAGGTTCTGGGGACAGAAGATTTATATGACTATATTGACAAATACAACATTGAATTAGATCCACGTTTCAATGATATCTTGGGCAGGTAAGTCATAAAACAAAATAAGTTTATCAGTTCCTTAAGCATTTGGGGTGTGCATGGCACTTTGGATCCTTAAAATAATTACTTTGTTCCCTTTGCCAGCACTGCCAAGATGTCAGTGGTCCAGTGCCACAGAATGCTGCATTGGGCGGGCCTGTGATAAAAGCATTGGATTGAATGGCTGTTGTTTTCAAATTCACTCAAAATTGTCTGAGTTATGGGGATTATATGAATCAAATGTAGATTCTGGTAGAAGGGTTACAGTTGGCAGAAATCAAAATGTCTCTTGATTTACCTTGCTTCTTTAAATGACAAAACTCTCTGCAAGAGAAAGAAAGAAAACAAGAAACACATGCTTAAAAACTCCTGTGCAGACAATAGACTCTGACAGTAGTGACTAGACACAATGCTAATAACAGACCTCCTAGGCCACTCAAACTTCCTGAGGAGACTTGATGTTTGCTCTGCAGTCCAGTCTCCAGGGAAATGCGACACCAGCTACCGAGTGCCTAGAGGGACTGATCTCTCAAGGCAAAATGTAGCTCTCCCCACTTCTCAACTGAGTTTCAAATTCTCCTCAGCTTGCCCTGCCCATAATTCTAAATGATTATATCGGATTTCTCCACTTCATCAAACCTCCATCACTTCCTTCTCCATCCTCACTCTTGGCTAATGTCTTTGCTTCCTCTTTCACTAAGAAAATCTTGGGGATCAGTAAGCTCACAAGTTTACACCACTTCCTTTATTCACCTCCTTTATCTATGTATAAACTGCCTACTAAAACCAATTCCTACACTGCTACATCGAATCCTGTCCCCTTTCATCTTCTCAAAGATACCCAGCATTCACACGCTGTCAAGTAACCTGAATTATGTTTCTTAAAATAGGGAAGACCCAATTGTCTTTTGTCAAATACTGCTATTTCCAGTCTTTCCAGTTAGCTGTGTTGTCCCTCCCAGAGACAGAGTGTGGTGCAGACCACTCTCTTGAGTTTTGAGCCCTCTTTGCTATTGTCTGGACTCCTAGCCATCTAAGGAAAATGTAAGGATGAAATGGTGGGCCTCTCTGCCCATGTGGCCCATTTCTCATTCCCCCTTTTGACCCCGCAGACATTCTCGTAAGCGATGGGAACGCTTCGTCCACAGTGAAAACCAGCACCTTGTCAGCCCTGAGGCCTTGGATTTCCTGGACAAGCTACTGCGATATGACCACCAGTCACGGCTCACAGCAAGAGAGGCCATGGAACACCCCTATTTTTGTGAGTCCAACTGTTTAGTCTACAGAGCCTGTGCAGGCATTCCTACAAGTACCCATCAGACTATATAAGGTGGGAGAGAATATATGCTATGAAGAAAGCTCAGAGTCCTACAGAACAGAGTTGGAATCCTGGCTCCTGTTAGCTCACTGCAAAGCTCCTTCACCCACACTGAGACTCAGATTCTTGAAATGGGGACAGTGTTGGCAGCTGCATTGCAGAATTATTGGGAGGATTCTTGTATAACAGAATACCTGACACATGAGCACTCCTAACTAAACTTCATTCTTACTATGTGGATGACGCTTCTCAGTTCCTTGTCTAGAGTTGTTGAATTAGAACAAAAAGCCCTATGTCTGTCCTGTCTCTAGTAATTATTCATTGGAGAGAGCCAGTGAGGCTTGCAAATCTTAGTATTATATGAACACCTTGACTTAGGTTTGTGAGTATAGCTAACTGTGCCATCCTAGGTGAAAATTTCACTTAGACCCCACCCCATCCTCACTGTGATGTTTGCTTCAGCATTTATTCTTTGGGTGATGGTGAGGTGGTTTTGCAGTGAATCATTTACAGTTTTGCTCAGTTTCTTGTACCCGAACTAGATGGAGGCTGATTGGGATGGAGACTGAGGTCTGTGGTCATAGCCCTAACCTGCATGGACCTCTGTGTAGCTTTGACCTACTTGGCACTGAGCCGTGGACCAACTAATTCACATTGACAGTGTATTGCTATCTTGGCTATGTTAGGTTGTATTGTGTCCATTAAACCACAACAGGACCAGCTTCATTTTAAATTTGTTCTACTATGGATAATTACCTCATCTTCCTACCATTTGGTTTAAGAGTTTACCTTTTACCACAGTTTGACAGGAAAGCTATTTCTATTTTATATTAGTCTAATTCGTGGTGAAGGCAATTGCCACCTTAAATTTTTCTGGGAATAATGTGGAGTATGAATAAAATACACAGAATGAAAAAGGCTGCTTTCAGGCTCCCAGACCATTAGTTTAATCCCAAGCAACACAGAACCTAACCTTTCTGTCTCTTTTCTAGACACTGTTGTGAAGGACCAGGCTCGAATGGGTTCATCTAGCATGCCAGGGGGCAGTACGCCTGTCAGCAGCGCCAATATGATGTCAGGTCAGTTCATTGGTAAATTTCCTTTTTTAAAAAATGTGAAAGTCAATTACTATTCTTAGTTTTGCCTCCTTGGTGCGACCTGATTTCCTGTATACCTTCTCTTCTGTGTAACAATGGCCTTAATGACATACTGGCCTATGTGGCTTTTTTCACGCGGTTTCAGCATGCTTTCGACACTTGGTATGCTTTTCTTTTTTCTTTTTTTTTTTTTTTGAGACAGAGTCTCACTTTGTTGCCCAAGCTAGAGTGAGTGCCGTGGCATCAGCCTAGCTCACAGCAACCTCAAACTCCTGGGCTCAAGCGATCCTACTGCCTCAGCCTCCCGAGTAGCTGGGACTACAGGCATGTGCCACCATGCCCGGCTAATTTTTTCTATATATATTAGTTGGCCAATTAATTTCTTTCTATTTATAGTAGAGACGGGGTCTCGCTCTTGCTCACGCTGGTTTCGAACTCCTGACCTTGAGCAATCCACCCACCTCGGCCTCCCAGAGTGCTAGAATTACAGGTGTGAGCCACTGTGCCTGGCCTACTTTTCTTTTTTAAAAAATGTTTTGTCAGTACTCAGACACCTGGTATACTTTAGTGACACTGTGTTAAGCAGGGTACCATTAGTCTCTTCTGGCTAGAATCCCAGCATCCCTAACTGAAGATTTCTTACAGAGGGACTTGAAAGTCCCAGCAAGCCATGAAAAGTAAAAAGAGACCATTTCATCTCATAGTTTTGAGTGACAGTAGCTACATGGCCCTAAGAAACAATATTAAGAAATTGGGGGGTAGAGGTAGAATTTGTACATGGCTTTGTATGTGTATAAGGGCCGTTCTTTCATCTTTGCTAGAACAAGTACAGCGTGCCTAGTAAACTCTAAAAATTTATATGAATTTGTTTTCCATTATTAAGAGTACACAGTTAATCACAAGAAACCACTAGCCCGTACCCTAAGAATTATACATCCAGGCAACCTCCAAGTGGGTACACTTGTGGTAGTGAGGGCATTTACTCAGACACCCTCAAATAATTGCTTTTATCCCACTTTTTTTTTTTTTAAAGAACTAGCAGCCTTCTAGAATTTATGCCCTAGTTATCCTGCCTGTGTACAAAATTATATATATCCGGGGTTGCTCATTGCTTTATTTGTAATAGCAAAACATTGAAAACATCTTTTATTAGGAAACTGGTTAAATCAGTTATGGGATATCCATTCAATGGAATATGATGCAGCTGGAGAAAAGAATGAATAAGTGTTTCTGTTAGAGCTCTAACTCCAAGATAGTAGTATGAAATGATAAAAGCAAGATGCAGAGCCATGTCCAAGAACAGGAGTGCGCAAGAATGTGTAATCATGTTCTTCACACTTGATCTTAGCCAAAAGGCCAAGAAGCAATATTTAGTCTTGTTCTTATATATGATGCTTATATGTATATTCTTATAAAATTATATTCATGCATATGCATAAAATATCTAAAGGAATAATATATAAAGAACAAATATAGAAGGAAATACTCCCAAAATTGTGCCATAGTTAGCCAAGCAACAGGATGTGGGAGATTTTTCACTGTATATTCCTTTGAACCTTTTGTATTTTGAGCCATGTGTGATATATTACCTGTTTTTTTTTTTTTTTTTTTTTTTTTTTTTTTTTTTTTTTNTTTTTTTTTTTTGAGACAGAGTCTCACTTTATTGCCCAGGCTAGAGTGAGTGCCATGGCGTCAGCCTAGCTCACAGCAACCTCAAACTCCTGGGCTCAAGCAATCCTGCTGCCTCCCAAGTAACTGGGACTACAGGCATGCGCCACCATGCCCGGCTAATTTTTTCTATATATATTAGTTGGCCAATTAATTTCTTTCTATTTATAGTAGAGATGGGGTCTCGCTCCTGCTCAGGCTAGTCTCGAACTCCTGAGCTCAAAGGATCCGCCCACCTCGGCCTCCCAGAGAGCTAGGATTACAGGCTTGAGCCACCGCTATTACCTGTTTTTTTAATATATATATGTGTGTTTTATTTATATATAGTTATAAATAAAACATTTCGAAAATAAAGAATTGGCTGATTGAAGGAAGCTAAGAGGCAATTCTGGTAATTAAGTGGAAGAAACCAAATGGAAATAAATTCCAAAACTCAATTTTGGCTTATATGGAAGGTGCTCCTTTCTGCCACTCAAATTGACTTTTAGTAATTTTTTTTTTTTTAAAAGAGATGGGATCTCACTCTGTCACACAGGCTGGAGTACAGTGGTACCATCATAGCTTACTGCAGCCTTGAACTCCTGGGCTCAAGCAGTCCTCCTACCTCAGGCTCCTAAGTAGCTGCCACCACACCTGGGTTAACTTTTAGTAATTTTGAAAGCTGCCAGCTATCAAGGCAGCATGATACAACATCAATGAGTTTTGACTGCAGACCTTTGCTATTCACTATGGTAATGACTAGCCACATGTAGCTATTTAATTAAAATTGAATAAAATTAAAACTTCAGTTCCTTAATTGCACTAGTCACATTTCAAATGCTCAGTTGGCACATATGGCCGGCTAGTGGCCATGATGTTGGACAGCTCTGCCCTAGTTAGGCCTGGGTTGGAATCCAAGCATAATCACCACTTATTAGCCTTGGACAAACTGCTTAAACTCTCCAAGCCTAGGTTTCTTTACCTGTCTCCTAAATGCATTAGGATTTGGCATTTTAACTTCGAATTAGTAAGGATTAGACTTGAAGAATGTGTAAAAATCTGGCCAAGACCAGGCACAGTGGCTTACACCTGTAATCCTAGTATTTTGGGAGACCAAGGCGGGAGGATCACTTGACACCAGGAGTTCGAGACCAGCAAGACCATGTCTCTTCAAAAAAGGGGGAAAAAAATTAAGCAGGGCATGGTGTTAGGCATTTGTAGTCCCAGCTACTTGCAAGACTGAGACAGGAGGACCACTTGGGTCCAGAAGTTTGAGATTACAGTGAGCTATGATGATGCCACTGCACTCTAGTCTAGGCAACAGAGTGAGACCCTATCTCCAAAAGAAATAAATAACAATCTGGCTAAGAGGAAGCCTTTGATTAAAAAAAAAAAAAAAATTATCATTGTGTTACTCTTGTGGCAAGTACTATGGAAAACTGCTAAGATTGCCATGGTTGGTGTCTCTGGCTCACTGTCAGCTGTTTTCTTTCAGGGATTTCTTCAGTGCCAACCCCTTCACCCCTTGGACCTCTGGCAGGCTCGCCAGTGATTGCTTCTGCCAACCCCCTTGGGATGCCTGTTCCAGCTGCCGCTGGCGCTCAGCAGTAATGGCCCCATCTGTCTCCTGATGCCTGAGCAGAGGTGGGGGAGTCCACCCCTCTCCTTGATGCAGCTTGCGCCTGGCGGGGAGGGGTGAAACACTTCAGAAGCACCGTGTCTGAACCGTTGCTTGTGGATTTATAGTAGTTCAGTCATAAAAAAATTATAATAGGCTGATTTTCTTTTTTCTTTTCTTCTTTTTTTTTTTTAACTCGAACTTTTCATAACTCAGGGGATTCCCTGAAAAATTACCTGCAGGTGGAATATTTCACGGACAAATTTTTTTCTCCCCTTCCAAATTTAGTTCCTCATCACTAAAGAACAAAGATAAACCAGCCTCAATCCTGGCTACTGTGTTTAGGTGGAGATTTCTTCCCGTTTTCACCATTGCTCCTCCAGCATCCCATACTTTGGGGGGTTTGTATCTCATGCTCTTCTCCAGAGATTACAAAAATGTAGCTTCTCAAGGGAGATGGGAAAGAAGGAGGCAGGAAGAAAGGAAGGGAGGATCCAATCTACAGAGCAGTGTACTTACTGCTAGTCACTTATTATTTTACAGAAGTGCTTCAGTGGGGTTATCCTGGTGACTCTAGTGGAAGCGTGTTTTAGTTACATTGAGATGTTGAAAATCTACCCAAAATGCAGACAGATCCTAAAACCTCTGTTCAGTCTGAATCATGTCTTAACAACCTATCCCTAAACCCACTCACTTATGATTTTAGTTTTAGTTTAGTTTAAAATTTTGATACCTTCCCTCCTAGGCTCCTTACCTTGGTCTTTTCCCCTTTCATCTCCCAACATGCTGTGCTCCATAGCTGGTGTGAGGGGGAAGGCAAAGTCTTTTTCTATTGTCTTTGACTTGGCCACTTTGAATTCAGTTAGTTACTGGGCATAACTTACTGCTTTTTACAAAAGAAACAAATATTGTCTATATAGATTTCATGCTAGCAAATCTAAGCTAATGGGAGATGTGGCCACATTGAATTCCATTTTAAGTTTTCTACCTTCTTTTCCTCCTACCTTCCCCTTCCCTCACATACCATCCAGTGAGAAGACCTACTCCTCAGTCTTGTAAATGTATCTGAGAGGTAGGAGCAGAGCCACTATCTCCAGTGAAACTGAAATGGTAGACCTGTAATCGTGGGACAATTATATCTCTTGTTACAGCCCTGCCACCCCTTGCTGTGTGTATATATATAATACTTTGTCCTTCATATGTGAAAGATCCAGTGTTGGAATTCTTTGGTGTAAATAAACGTTTGGTTTTATTTATCAAGGTTAGATTTAAGTTCCCTGTGTAAAGGTCTCGCTGGGTGGGTGTCTCATGTTCACATCTGAGGGGCCTGCAGCCCTGTACCGTGGAGGCTTCCCAAGGCCCCCATTTTTATACACCCCTCGTTCGACCCATGGTATCGGGCAGGGCAGAGAGGCCTTAAAAAAGCACCACAAGCCAAAGCGTCTCTGGGGATTAAGGATCCTTTGCCATAAAACTCATTTTGTGTCTCAGCAGTGCAGGGATTGGGGATGGAAAAAGTCGCCAGTATTTGTGTGTTTGTGTGTGTGTGTAAAGTGGACTTTCCACTGTAATCCAACCACCTAAGTTTATCAGGTGCTTCACTGAGGAAGCCTAGTTTTTTAAGCACAATAGCAAAACCATCAGCTCTGTATTTTCTCCTGTTATTTCATTACAGTAGCTGCTTGTGGGGACTAGGAAAAATTCTTCCAACATATTTTAAAGCCTAACGTCTTTGTTCCCCAATCTCCTACCTTTATAGATTCACAAGCCTTTCTCACTTGGGCATCATAGGTAAACATGATTGTTTGGGGAGTTGAACTTAATGAATTTATCTAACTTTGTAACCCATCTTGGCTTTAGTAACTTTATCAAGGTGGTGGCTTTAGTGCATATAATGGTACACTTTAGTGGAAGCTAAAGCCTCCTTTTATAACACTTCTCAACCATAGGGAGAGCTGAAGGGAAAACATTCTGACTGTAGCAGGGTGATTTTCTTCCTTGTGGCCACTTACGGTGGATATTTATTGTACTTGACCCTTTTGTGCCCTAGAATGCTGTGAGGGTTACCATGTTGAATTTGTGCAGAAGCTAAAAGCACCAGATGTGCCCGAGATGCATTTGTGATTACGTTTGCGCTGGATTGTGATTTGAACAGGACACTTACAACTAATGAATTCTTCCTTTTGAGGCGGGGAGGAGGGTTATAAATCAAGACTTCATATCCTACCCTTCCTTGTAGCTCAGAAATCTAGGTGTAGCTGAGGCTGATGTGGAGAGTGGCAGACAGCTGGACCTCCTTACACCCATCAGACCTTGCAAGAAATCAAAAGTGAATGCAGAGGACTCTAAAGTGCCACCCAAGAGCCTTTTAAAATAAATTTTAAAATGCTACTTAAAGAGTCACTGCAAAAGCATGGATAGAGAACAGAAGACCCAATTGGGTGGGTGGGGGGCAAGGGTTTACAGAGTAACAACTTCTGTGTTGTTGTAAATTACCTCATCTGTATACCTTGTATTGGGACACTTTATTTCTCAGCACTACCTGTGTCTGCATTGCTTAGATAGCAGGAAATGAAATGGCCAATATAAAACAGTTGTGTTGGCAATTACTCTGAAAAGTTTTTAAAGTATTTTTTAACTTTGTTTGAAGTGCCCCCCCTCCCTTTTCTTTTTTAAGTTTGAAGTCAGAAGTTCCTACTCCCACCCCTTGATTTATTGGTTGTAACTGTATTGTAATTGGTATAACTAAAACATAACTGTGCTGGGAAGAAGTTGTGCCATGAAGGTCTTTAATTTTTTTTAAATAAAAACATTTAAATAAATGAAATGTCCCTGCAGCCTGAGCAATATGCTTCTCCAACCGACACCGCATGTGATAGATGGCTTAGTTTTCATGTGTTTTGAATTTAATAATTGGGTTGATGGAGATGTTAAGTGGGATGGATTAAGACTGGTTGAGGAGCACTGAAGTCTGAGAGTTTTTGACATCAAGGTAGTGAAGAGAGCATGTTGTTGCTGAATAAAGACTGATTTCATTCCTACTCTTCTCGTGCAGTTGGCTACTAGGCAAATAACTTCCGAATCAGTTTCATCTGTAAAATGGAGTTACTGCTTCTTTGGGATTAAATGAGAGGGTGTGTCCAGTGTTTGGCACCTCTTAGGCTCTTGATAAACCAAATTCCCCCAGCCTGCTGGTGTGGAGGGTCAGTCCTCGGTCCTGGCATTCAGTAAATCACAGTACAATCTCTGGCCAAGGCCTTTTTCCTCAGGACTTGTGTGTGTGAGCAGGGGGACTGAGTGAGGTGTCTTCTGAGGTCTTTTTCAGCTCTAACATTGATTTAGACAGTTTGAGTGTTACTTGAAAAATACATGGGAACAGCTTGTTGTAGCAGAAAAGACTAATGTTCAGTGAATAGCAGTAAGCCCTGGTGGAAAGTGAGTCTTAGATAATACTCCCGAGTCCTCGAGGCAGTTTGCAAAGTCTTGAGGCCTGGACTGAGGGTATGTTGGTGAGCTTGTGGAAACATTTTTGGCAACATTGACAGGAACCATCAAAAAAGGCTGGTAAAAGAAGGAAAACAGTTTAATGACTTACCAACACCAGATAAGTAAAGCCTATAAAAGTAGACTTAAATTGCCATTTATTCATTCTCATTTAACCACAGGGAGTGGTTGAAACCAGAGAAAATGCTAGTATCCCAAATTTCTAGTTTACCATAAATTTTCACTACATACAATTACATGGCACCAATATGTTGGGGTTGAGAAGTGTGGTATAGAAACAAGGAACCATCATCGTGTAATATCTTGTGTTTGAAATGCCTGTGCAACTTACATGAGACAGGAGGATTAAATTGTTAGAGAGAGGGATTGTCAGAGAAAGGAATATATTTTCTAAAGTAGATCCTCAGGGTATAGCTAATCACTGTAGTCCTAAAGTAGTAGAGAAAATACGAGATTGGTTGACAGATTTGGGAATTTTAATTTCCTCTCAGTCTTTAAATTGAATCTTTGCTTCACCTGTTGTCAAGTGAATTTATAATTAGAACTGACCATTTAAGCATCTCTTGAAAAATCTAGTTTTGTCCAACCAGCAGATTCTCTCCAAAGATCAGAATTAGGTTTGAATAGTTGTTTCTTAATTATGAGTCCTTGCCTACCTCCTTGCTGGTCATTTTCTTCTCTCTTGTGCCCAGCTATGGCTGATCAGAGATGACATACGTGCTAGAGAGAGGCTGCCTCCCAGGGCCTTGAAGTAAATAGTCCTCAGTTCCCTTCTCAAAACATGGGTCTTTACCATGGTCCTAACTCTTGCTCCATCCATCTAAAGTCACCTCTTCTGTTTCCTCCACTGCCATCACTACCCTTGCCATTCTTTTTGCCTCACAACACCTGAAATTTTATTGTATTACTTTGTTTGTCTATTGTCTGTCTCCCCACTTGCCTATAAACTCCCTGATGACTTTGCATGTCTTATGCAATCCTCATAAAAACTTTTTTTAAAAAGTGGGTCCATTATCTACTTTAAAGAGGATTGAATGGAATAGCACAAAGAAAATGCTTAGCACCATATGTGGCTTGTAATAGATGCTATTTTGTTTTTTCTTTTTGGGGGGGAGATGTGTTTTAACAAGTGGTTTAAATTATTGTAAAACTTTTTAGACATGTACCAAGTTATAAAGAAAGCTATTATATACCCATAAACCTACTACCTATGTTAAATCTCTATTACCAGTGCAGATGAAGCCCCCTTTTGCCCTTTCCTTTGATATCAGAGTTGGATCAAGTGTTGATTTCTACTCCAAGTTATGCAGTTGTTCAGATTATGTACAGAAAAAGGATGCTACATCTACAGGGATGTTATAGATATTTGCATTTGACAAATTTCTGACAATTTTCCAGCAGATGGCAGTAAAGGGTCTTTACTATTAATAGAAAAAAAAACATCTAAGCACTCAAAAGTGACAGGTTTTAGATGGATGCAAGTCAAGTTTCTAATTTGCAAGAAGGCCAGCGTTGCCTTGTTCCTGCCCACTTCCACTCCTCCCCTCCAAGATTCTATCACTCTATCTCCTTTGAATTTTTAAATTTCTGTACTGAAAGCCAAATATTTTTGCACTGTAGCAAATTACAAACTGGATTTGTATTCCTGCAGCCATAATCACTAGGGATTCTTATTAACCTCAATGTAAGAAGCCCTTCCCCAGGTACCTCCAGATGGAAGCTTACTGGATGCATTTCTTAGAGCAGTTCCTGAGGGTATTGAGTATTTCTGAATTAGCTCACTCTTGCATCAGCTGCTTTGACAGGAGTTTTCTTGGCTCCTCTAATGGGAAAAGGAAAGAAAAGTAGCAGCTGCTGAGTGGCTTCCTGATCCCACCCTGTGAGTCAGTGTCTCCGGTATTGGTAAACATTTGTAGTCATACCTGGAAAGGGAGTACCTTGCTTCTGTATGTTGAACAGTTCTAGGAACTCCATGGTGAATTTCGTATGAAGAAGCCTACATACCCTCAGCTCTTTACAACCTGATGTATACCTCATTCTGTTCCCCACTCACTGGGGACTTATCCAAGGTTCCTTACCTGCCCATGCTGACTCGTCTTTACACAGTTCGTTTCTATGTAAGATAATCTTCAATTCAACAAATAATTGTTGATGTCCATGAGTCTGGCCCTATGCTAAACATTGAGAGATTGAGAGATGAAATGCAAGGCCCTATGCTAAACATTGAGAGATGAAATGCAAGCCCATGGGAAAATGTATGTTGTTAAATAGAAAAATGAGAAAATTATGTATGTGGAATAATTAAAAAAAAACTAAGAAAAATGCAGATTTCCAATCAACCATGGTAGACTCAGCTAACTCATGTAGATATCTACCTCTTGTTTCAAATACCTGGGGGTGCTGACCAAAATAACATAATTTACTTTGAAGTAAATCATTTCAGAGAAAAATGCAAATTCCTGGCGCCAGAAAGGAAAACAGACTTTATCCTGAAGGTAAGTGGGTATTGATATCACAATGGCCTTCAAGTCACCAGGACTGGATATAGATGGGCCTCAGAAGGTAGGGGCTAGGGTTTTAATGCCCCAAGGTAGATAAGAGACAGACTCAGGACCTTTTAAGGTAGAAGCTGAAACAATGTCCTGGCACTGAAAAATGGAAAAAATATTAGGTGTAGTTGTCTCTGGGAAATGATGTTAAAGATGTCACAGAAAAACTCACTAGGAAGGAGCCCTGAATTTGGAAAAGGGAGAATGGTCAGGGAAGTCCTCAGAGAAGGAGCTGGCTACAGAGAGGCCCAGCCTTAGCAAGTTTGATCTGCCACACTTGGGATCAGAACCCTGTATCCTGGCTCAGTTCTGCTTCCTGGGCTGTTTTTGCACAGCTATGCTGCCAGAAATTGCTGTCCAGGTTTTTAGCCAGTCATTCCAAGTAAACTTTTTCTTTATTTTTCTTGCTTTTGCTCTCACTCTATCTAATCTTACCCTTACACAGATCTCTAGGTCAACTGTAGTTTAGCAGATCTAGATTGTTCAGCCAAGCAGTAGTTCTGCAGGTTGAGGGTCAGCTAGTCTAAGCACCTCCATGAGAACTGGACTCAGGTTTGCTCAGTGTGGTTCTTTCCAGATTCCATGATGAAGCCGCAGCAGCTGTCCAGGGCATACTCTTCCCGTGGAGGATCACTGAAACACAAAAGGCCAAATGAAATCACACAAGCACATTTCAAGCCTCTGCTTGTGTCAGGTCCTATAATTCCATTGGCCAAAGCAAGTCACATAGCCAAGCCCAACATCAGTGGGGCAGGCAGAATGTACTTCCCACATTCTGAGAACTTTATGAAGTTATATGGCAAAAGGTATGTATGTATGCATAGTTTTATTACAGGGGAAGTGAAGAATCAAAACCAACAATAATGCAGTCAACCATACTGTATCTCAGAGTGGAAGGCCCCATGTATGACATCTATGTGTATATATGCGTGAAAAAGATTACACAAACTCTAAACTGGTTATTCCTGAGGAGTAAGAATTGTGGGTAATTTTATCCTTTTTTATTATCTGTAAATTATAAATGAGTTAATCAGGAAGAATTCTTGTTTTCAAGCAACAGAAATCAAGAATCAGGTTTTGAGGCTACATGGCCAGAAACACAAAATCCCACTGCACACAGCTAGGGACTAGCAATGTTCTGCTTATCTGGTTTATGGTTACATGTGTGTTTTCTCTATAATTATTTGTTAAACTGTATATTGATGTTTGGGGCACTTCTCAGTATATTTGTTAGAGCTCAAATGTTTAAAAGTTTAAAAAATACAAGGAAAACTAAGCAGACTAAAACAAACCAAAAAAATTATTAACTCCAGGGGAAGAGAAGTTTTGAAAGGAAGGAAAACTAAGTATCATACTACTGGCTCAGTTGTAATTAGAATTTACATAGTCATAATGGAAACACTGAATATCGATCTAACCAAGATTACAGTGTAATTATAATGAAAAGATGGGTGATGGGAAGTGTGGGCTTATGTGGTACTATTGGTAATAGGGCAAGTGGTTTAAGAGCTCAAAGCCCACATCTCTTATAATGGGAAGTAAATAATGCCTAAAATTGAAAAACCAACCAGTAGTACTATATACATGTTATTTTGAGATCTTTTTATTATTGTTGCACTATTTACTTTTACAATCATTTATGTATTACTCTGGTTAAAAAGTAAACTAAATTTTAATAAATGGATATTTATCTTGAACGTATCCACTTCCTCCCTTTCCAGTTGTCAAATCCCTCATCTAGGCCACCATCCTCTCTTGCCTGGGTTATCACAGCAGATATCTGGTCTTACTCTTCTCTCTCGATTCCTGATTCATCCTACACCAACAACCAGAGAATTCCTTCAAAAACATGAAGCTCATCTCCGTACCTTACTTAAAGGCTTCCTTAAAAGCCTTTCAAAGATTTGATTGCAGACAATGTTGTTTCCCATAATTCATTCCTCCCTTCCCTTTTGTTGACAGAGCCCCAATTTGAGAGACATGAGATGGAAGAGAAGGCATGAGCACTGGTTATCTGGTGTAAACACAAGCAAACATTAGTGAGAAAGTGGGCCACAGAAATTGCAGTCTTTTTTTTTTTTTTATTTAGACAACAGTCTTACTTTGTTGCCCAGGCTAGAGTGAGTGCTGTGGCGTCAGTCTAGCTCACAGCAACTTCAGTCTCCTGGGCTCAAGCAATCCTGCTGCCTCAGGATCCAAAGTAGCTGGGACTACAGGCGTGCACCACCATGCCCGGCTAATTTTTTCTATATATATTAGTTGGCCAATTAATTTCTTTCTATTTATAGTAGAGATGGGGTCTCGCTCTTGCTCAGGCTGGTCTTGAACTCCTGACTTCAAGCAATCCGCCGGCCTCGGCCTCCCAGAGTGCTAGGATTACAGGCGTGAGCCACCGCGCCTGGCCTGCAGTAGTCTTAACCCTTTTCAGCATTTTATTGCCACAAACCCTACTGGGAGCACACAAAAGATTAGACAAAGTTTTTTCTTGTTTTTTTTTTTAATCTGAGAGACATGGTCTCGCTCTGTTGCCCAGGCTAGAACATAGTTGCATCATCTTGGCTCACTGTGACCTCAAACTCCTGGACTCAAGTGATCATCCTGCTTCACCCTCCTAAGTGGCTGGGACTACAGGTGCTTGCCACCACCACACCTGGCTAGTTTTTTTACTTTTTGTAGAGACGTGGTCTCACCATGTTGCTCAGGCTGGTCTTGAACTCCTCGCTTCAAGAGAGTCTCCCACCTTGGCCTCCCATAGTGCTAGAATTACAGGTTGAACCACTGTGCCCAACCCAAGAAAGTTTTAATAAAGTATCTCTTGTAGTAAAGCTCTGGAAGAAGAAAATAGCAGCTACTGTGAAAGGATCACAGTATTCCACCCAGACCCTTCTGCCCTATGTCCTCTACTGAACCAAAAGCCTTAATTTATGGAAGGAAGGGTACCAAACACTGTCACTCTATGGCACTGGTGAAGCTTCCTTGTATCTGGGAGAATAAAACAAAACTACCCCTGGGTAGGGGCAGGAATACATACTGGGCCCAGAACTCCAGCTGGGGTAATAAGAGCACTAGGGAGGCCACACCCCCAAGACCAGAGGCACAAAGAGCCTGGCAAAGACTGAGACTTAAAACAACGGAATGCCCTCCTTCTCACCTACCAGTGGTAAACTAACAAGCTTTCAGTAAAAATTACATTGCTAGGAGAGGGACAAGAGCATGAAAAGAAGACCCTGTCTGAGGCACAGCACAAAGAAGATCTAAAGCTGAGGGTAGAGCGCACATTGAGAGAGGAAAACCCCTTTCGGAAATCAGCCTGCACTCTTAAGTCCAAGATATCATTAGACAAATATGAAGTTTTTGGGCATTAGGGATAACCATAGCAACAATAAACTTCAAGCCTGGCCTAACTTTTAGCTAGATTAACTCAAATCCCCTTACCTAAAGGCCTAACAGAAGGAAAGGTGTGCCCATTTCCACACATAAAACCCTTTCCCTTGGCCACTTCTATCCTACACAAAATGTCCAGTGTTCACCAAAACCTATAACATAAGTCACATACCCAAGAGACAAAGCAGTCTTCAGAACCAGACTCAAGTATAACAGATTTCAGAGCTATCTGATGACAAAATTTAAAATAGCATATGGTAAAGGGTCTCACAGAAAAAGTAGACAAGATGCAGGATCAAAAGTGTAATCTCAGCAGAGAAATGGAAACTAAGAGAATCAAATGGAAGTGTTCAAAATAAACACTAACAGAGATGAAGAATACCTTCAATGGGTACATTACAACTAAAAAGAATGTGTGAACTTGAAGATAGATCAACAGGAGTTAACCAAACTGAAACAAGGGGAAAGGGTGGAAGGAAAGAAAAACACCAATATCTAAGAGTTGCAAGACAGTAACATAATGAAATCAAGAGCACTAGAGATGGAATGAATAAAAGTAAAATAAAAATATTTTTTGTTACCTTAAAAATAACTCAAGTTTAAAATAGGGGTCAGCAAACTTTTTTCTGTAAAGGAGCAGATAAATATTTTAGGTTTGCAGGTCATATGTGTATTGTAAATCCTAGGTCAATCACTAAAATTAATCTCTTCCACATGTTTCCCACTCTCAGCTCATGTTCAGTGGGGGAGCATGAAACTTTGGCCTAGCCACTGAGCACATGGCATTTCCCTAGCCACAGTGACTGGTTCAGGCCTAGGCAGGTAACTTTGCTTGGAAATGCTGAGAGAATGGCAATTGCTCTATTTCACGGGGTAAGACTAGAAAATATGAAATCTCCAGCTACCAGAGTCATGCTATGACCCCAAGGCCTGTTGGAGAATACATTGAATATGTAGATAGAATGTGCAATGGAGAGAGAAGGGATGCAAAATGGTGAGAACTTCTCAGTTATGTGAGCCAATAAATCCTCTTTTTGTGGGAGCTTGTTTTAGGTGAGATTTTCAGTCACTTGCTACGTAACAAAGTTAGTAGCTTAAAATGACACAAATTAACTTATCTCAGTTTCTGTGGGTCAGGTGTCCAAGTGTGGGTTAGCTGAGTCCTTTGCTCAGGGTCTTATTGCACTGAAATCCATGTATTAACCAGGGCTGTGATTTCAACTGAGGCTTGAAGTCCTCCTCCAAGTTCACTCACTGGCCAAATTCAGTTCCTTGTGGTATAGGACTGAAGCCATATGCTCCAAGAGGCTTCCTGCCATTCTCTGCTATGTGCCTGCTGAACAGCCAACAGGAGAGCATCTGTGCTGCTTTGAATTTCTTGTTCAGGGAAGGCTGAGACCCTCTTTTAAAGGACTCAGCCTGATCAGGCCCACCCAGGCCAATCTCCCTTTTGATTACTTCAAAGACAACTGATGAGGGACCTTTATTACATCTGCAAGATCCCTTCATCTTTGCCTTATAACATAACCCAAGCACAATGGTGAAATCCTCTCATATTCAGAAGTACTCTCCACACTTAAGGGGGAAGTGGTCAACACTGTATATAGGTGTGTACAGTGCATAGCATGAGTGGGAATCTTGGGGACCATCTTAGAATTCTGCCTACCACAGAGACCTAGCTGGTCTCCCCATGAATCTCTTCTAGTTTCTGGGATTTTCCATGTTCTAGACTTCTAGGTTGTCACGTCTTTTTACCTGGTTTTCCAGTTGTGTGGTTACTTGTCTGTCTTCCCGATTAAAAGTTCAGCAACTTAACATCTGCCACTCCGTGTCCCAGCTCAAAGCCTGGCACAGCATTAGTGCTCTGTAAGCATTTGTCGTATGTATAAATGGAGCTGATTCTTACATTGGGAGTGCGAATTAATGTAGATGACCTCAAAGACCCTATTTGATGCTAAAATACTATAATTCTACCCTGCTGGCTTCATCTGGTCCAAATTTGAGTTTGGCTTATGAGGCCCTGCCTGACCGGCCCCTGGACACTTTGTGCCCTCACTGATGCCAAAGCTCACTTTCTCTTTCACACTCACACCGTGCTGTAGTAACATTAAACCACTTCTAGGCCGGGCGTGGTGGCTCATGCCTATAATCCTAGCACTCTGGGAGGCTGAGGCAGGCGGACTGCTCGAGGTCAGGAGTTTGAAACCAGCCTGAGCGAGACCCCATCTCTGCTAAAAATAGAAATTAATTGACCAACTAAAAATATATATACAAAAAAATTAGCCGGGCATGGTGGCGCATGCCTGTAGTCCCAGCCACTCGGGAGGCTGAGGCAGGACTGCTTGAGCTCAGGAGATTGAGGTTGCTGTGAGCTAGGCTGATGCCATGGCACTCACTCTACCCTGGGCAACAAAGTGAGACAGAGTCTCTAGAATGCTCTTTCCCACACTGTTGACTTGCCAGGTGTGGTTAGTTAGAGGTGTCCTGGTTCTTTGGCTCCTTGCTTAGAAGAATCACAAGCAGGGCCAATGGGATGGAGTGATGAGAGAAGCATTTCCACAAGCTGCTTTTATTGCAGAGTGAAAGTAAGTTCCAGAGAGGAACAGGTCTGTCCTCATGCAACCCTGAGTTTAAAGAAAGAGTATAGAAAGTATAGCACACTCTCAAGGTAAGTAGAAAGCGGACTGCTCCAAGGAACGTCACCTCAGGGTTAGGGTCTGTTCTTTATGCTAATCCCTAGTAATATGTTAAAATGGGGGTGGAATATTTGTGTCTTTGGGGGGAAGTGGGTGGAGATTTCCAGAATCATGTACCCTCCCATTTTCTGTCCTTGTATGGCTGTCTCTGGAACTGTCACTAGGGGTTGTCGCTAGGGGGTATGAGTTTTATTATGTTAATGAGGAAAATGTTACCTTTGATCATAAACTCCTACCTTCTGCACATGCTCTGGTGGGTCACAGTCCCTAACTTCAAGTTCTTGCTGTTGTGGTTTCTTTTCTCTGTTTTTATTGGGCCCTACACTTGTCCCTTGAGCACATCCTCCTATCGCTGGCCCTGCCACTCACATGTCTGACTGCCTGCCCTGCCACCTGCATACCCTCATCCCTAACAAACTGACTTACTGTAACCGTCCGTCTATATAAACCTAGTTGTTACCTACCCAGGAAACTTCCTCTTCACCCTTTCCTGTCCCATTCATTATGTGATGTGTGCCCCTCTTTGGGCTTCCACAACTCTAAGCTGCTTCTCCCTTTCCTAGAACTTCTCACCCCTTATAAATTGAAAAGTCTGTCCCTTATCAGCCTGAGCTGTCCTGGAGAGCAGAGAATGAAACATTATGTTGGATCCCAGCACAGATCTGATTAAGGATAATGAATAGTTGTTGAGCAAACAAATGGGTTCAGTACTCCCCGTTTGTGATTTGAGGTCTTCCAAAATGTTTGTGCTTCCTAATGTCTTGGGCCCCGTGGCAGTCCCTGTGGCAGTCCAGCCTGACAGGCTCTGGCTCACCTACAGGCTCTAAGCCCAAGCCACAAATCACCATCAATTGCTCAGATCATAGCCTGACACAGGCTGGTCCAGGAAGGCTTTTTAAAATTTCTTGCTTGATACCTAAAGCTCCTTTCAAGAAAGGAATGAGGAATTATGAGGCAGAATGACTGGTTTGCCTGCTCATGCTATCACTTACAGCTTCTTGGTGATGAAGTACAGTTAGGTAATATGCTGCCCAGAAGATGGGGTACCAGTACAGAACAAGAACTGGGTGTCTCCAAGGGATACTTCATTCTTCACCTTGAGCACTTGACAATAGCTTGAGCATTTCTTCCTTTTCCCTGAGAGACATCACTTCCTTGTTTTACAGAGGGTGAGAGCTAGACCAGGCTTCACAGTGACTACACAACTGTTTAGTCCTAGAGTAGCCATGGTGGGGAAGAGGGTGGTCACTGTGTCCTATCACTATGAAAGGCAAGAATCCAGCTGTCTAGATGACCAGCACAGAAAAATGAAAAGGAATTAATACCTCAGATTGCTTGAGCACTAAACATTTTCTAACCTTAATGATGGTTTAGAATAAAGACTAGAAATGTTTTCAAACTCCCAGTGTTAATAATATTGCATTGGCCAGGCGCAGTGGCTCACGCCTGTAATCCTACCACTCTGGGAGGCCAAGGCGGGTGGATTGCTCAAGGTCAGGAGTTCAGAACCAGCCTGAGCAAGAGTGAGACCCTGTCTCTACTATAAATAGAAATTAATTGGCCAACTAAACATATATATANATATATATATATATATATATATATATATATATATATATAAATTAGCCGGGCATGGTGGTGCATGCCTGTAGTCCCAGCTACTCGGGAGGCTGAGGCAGGAGGATCACTTGAGCCCAGTAGTTTGAGGTTGCTGTGAGCTAAGCTGACGCCATGGCACTCTAGCCTGGGCAACAAAAGTGAGACTCTGTCTCAAAAAAAAAAATGCAGAAAAATAATATTGCATTAAAGATTCTATGTAAATGTCATACTTTAAATTCTTACAAAGTTTAAGATAATTTTGAGAATTCTAACAGATTATTCCTGTGGTACTATTAATAATTACAAATGTGTTTTTGTTTTGTTTGGTTTTTGAGACAGGCTAGAGTACAGTGGCACAATCATAGCTTCCTACAACCTCGAATTCCTGGGCTCAAGTGATCCTCCTGCCTCAAAAGCTGAGACTACAGGTACGTGCCACAATACCCAGGTAATTTTCAAATTTTCCATAGAAATGAGGCCTCACTATGTTGCTCAAGCTGGTCTCAAACTCCTGGCCTCAAGGGATTCTCCTGCCTCAGCTTCCCAAAGTGCTGGGTTGACAGGTGTGAGCCACCATACCTAGTCACAAATGTGTATTTGAATAATAGAGTTAAACTTGTCATTTTAAGTTGAAATCTTAAGTTTGGATAGACACAATTCCAAGAACTGAACACAGTTGTAAATTTATCACATTTACAAGAATTACAAAAGGACTTGAAAGGCTTTGTTAGACAGAAAATTGTGATACTTAAGAAAGGAAAATGTACCTCTGAATGGAGATAAGGAAAAAACAAACAAAAGAAAATGAATTATTAAACTTATAAATCCAGTTTCAAATGTTCAAAGGATTTTAATTAACTAAGTTTATTAATGGGACCAAAAAGTGATTGTTCTAATTACTAGATTTATGAATAGAATTGTACATTTGTCAGTTGGAATTAAGGAAGAACTCAGTTTTGAGATCTCTAATTTTAATAAATTGAATATTAATTTTAGAAATACAGTTAGCTTCATTTCTTTTCTTTTTTATTTTTTAGACAGAGTCTTGCTTTGTTGCCCAGGCTAGAGTTGAGTGCCGTGGGGTCAGCCTAGCTCACAGCAACCTCAAACTCCTGGGCTCAAGCAATCCTACTGCCTCAGTCTCCCTAGTAGCTGGGATTACAGGCATGTGCCACCATGCCTGGCTAATTTTTTCTATATATATTAGTTAGCTATTTAATTTCTTTCTATTTATAGTAGAGACGGGGCCTCGCTCTTGCTCAGGCTGGTTTCGAACTCCTGACCTTGAGCAATCTGCCCACCTTGGCCTCCCAGAGTGCTGGGATTATAGGTGTGAGCCACCGCGCCCGGCCTTAGCTTCAGAGTAATCTTTTCTGCTCATGAAAATTCCATGAAGGACCTTTAAAAAAGGACTTACAATGTAATGGTGGACCCTGAAACCTGGATTAGACAGGATGGACATGAAACCAGAAAAGGCCAGTAGTAATGGGTCCGTGGGCTGTAGGAGTCAGGGAAGTAGGGGGTGGGGGGGTCATGGAGCAAGTGGGATCATGGGAATGTCAGCGTGGGGCCTGGCTTTGGAGATTTGGGAGGCCATGACAATATCATGGATGTAACGCTGGTACTGGAAAGAAAGGAATGTCATCAGCGACGAGGAGATGAAACGCCAGAGTGCTATAGTGGATGAGTGGTCGCTGTTCTGTACAACTCAGAGGGGACACTGTTCACATAATCCTTTACTTGAATGGTACCCCAGCCCCGGCGTTGTGCAGTGCACAACCTGTGGAGCTGTATGCGATGTTCGTGCTAAACTCTGAATGAGCAAGTATGATAACAGGAGTTCGAGTGGTGAGATGAGACAGGAAATGAAGTCCTTGGGAAGCAAAAATAATAGCTCACGATTGCGGAGCATGTACTGTATGGCTGGTAATGTTCCCAGCACTTTCTCAATAGCCTTGTGAGTTCAGTACTTTTGTTATCATCAGTACCATTTTACAGACGAGGCAAGCAAAAGAAAAGACGCAATCTGGCGTTCAGCACGCTCGCTCCGAGCAGACGGAACGCTCTCCAGTGCGCCCCGCGTTCTTTCCCCGGCGTCCCACATAGCGGCCCGCCCGGCGTAGGGGAGGATCACGTGGCGGCGCGGGGCGGGGCTGCTACGCGCCTGCGCGCCGCGGCCCGAGGGAGCCGAGCCCGGCCCGGCAGAGCGGGCGCTGCGTCCAGCGGCCACAGCCGCGTCTTTTCGGGGCTCCGTCACCAGCCGGGGCTCAGGCTGGGGCCTGGGCCCCCGGGGCATGGCCCTCCGAAGTGCGCAGGGCGACGGCCTCGCTTCCAGCCGCTGGGACGGAGGCGCCGAGAGGACAGGTACGGAAGCCGCCGGCCGGGGCGCCGCCGAGCGGCCTGCGCTGGCGGCCCGAGGGCCAGGGGACAACTGTCGGGGGGCGCTCCGCGGCGGGAGCGGCGCTGGAGGGGCCGCGGGCTGCGTGCGGGCCGGGGTCGGGACGGCGGGAGGGGAAGAGTCTCAAGGGCCGGGGTCGTGGCTGCAGGAGGAGAGGGCCTGGAATCGGCGGATCGGGCGGATGCTGAGCAGACAGAGGAACCCTGGCGGCAGAAGCGCGTCCTCCGAGGGAAGGACGGGGCGGGAGCTCCGCGCCCCGGCCTCCTTACGTATGGGAGGAGAACCGGGACTCCCTGAGGACCGAGGCCAGGCCCCCGGCCTGAAGCTGTCCGGCCACGTCCTCAGGCTCCTGGTGCTGCCTCCCTCGTTATGAGGCAGGTCTCCCAAATTCATTCCTGTGTCGCCGTCTTGATTTATGCAGTGTCTGTGTCCACCTATTTCTTTTAATTACCAAGAAATTCACCCTTTAAACGTGTACAGTTCAGTGGTTCTTAGTACGTTCACAAAGTTTTGCAGCCATCGCCACTATCTGATTCCAAAAAGAAACCTTTCCCCATTCGCCTGTCTCCACACCTCCTGGCCACCGCTAATCTCTTTCTATCTCGATCCTCTGCCACGTATTTTTGATGTTATTTAATTGCCTGGAAAGAGGTTTGCTCTAAATTGTTTCAGTCTAAACAATAATTTCTATGAAATTAAGATTTCGTTGCATATTATGTTCTTGAACATGTTTTTTATACAATAAATACATGACAGTTAAAATTATGACTGTTTACCCTGAACCAAGTGAAATAATCTTTTTTCCTTTGGGAAAGACCAAGTTTTCCTCCTTTCCAGTCCTCTGATGGATGGTGCCCATAACAGAACTAACCACGTTATTCAGTACACTTATTTAGATGAAGCTCCTAGTATCCTATCTTGTTTCTCTGGGCTCACTTTCTATTTCCCCATCTTTTCTCTTGTTCTGATACTGGATGGAAGTGGAGCTCACTCCACATAGATTTCTCTGGGCCCTTTGACATTGTAACCCTTTGCTGGTGTTTGTGTGACATCTGTCCTCATGGCATAATAGTCAGTGCCTTAAGTGGGTTGGGTCTTGTGACATGTTGCAGCTGTGTCTAGGATGCAAGACTTTACCCTCTCCGGTTTCCTTGATTTTGCTTCCCTGGATGAATGGGAAGAATTTAGAGACGAGATTTCCTGTTTTTATTTTGTTTTTATTCATATTGGAGAATTGTTGGCAGTTGTTAATACTAGAAGCCCTCCTATGCAGAGTTTGTGGTCACATTGGTTTACTTTCTAGACTATTTTTCTCTGTTGTTGGGATAAAGGATTCTTTCTGGATACATGCTTATCTTTATATTTCAGGTAGTTAATGAATCTCTGCTGATTTGGGTACTGTTTTGTAGAAATTACTAATTAGGACCTCCAAAAATAGAGGCTACTTTTTTTTAAAGCACAAAATGAGGTTTATTGAGAAGGGAAAGATATGATTATAGAGTAAGAGCAAGATACATTCACCACATAACAGCAGACGGGCCTCTTGTACCAAAAACGCCTGTTTTGTTCTTAATAGGATTCTTTTCTTTTTTTTCTTTTTCTACTTTGCATTTAGTAGGATTCTTACCCAGGCTAAGCTAAGGTTTTCCTCTCCCACTGTCTTTCTCTGGTACAGACATGAAGTTCAAGCTTAAATATTTAAGTTAATTTCCAATATCAATATCAGGAGTTCAGGCATGGTGTAGGGGGATGTCTCTCTTTCTCTCTCTGACTGGCTTTTCCATTGTTTTGAGTAAGGCTAACATTGCTTAATTTGAGTTTAACTTGTGTTTAAAAACTGGAAAGCTTTCATGGTATGCAAGCTTAACCTAAATAATCAGTATGGAATTTTGTATTCTCATGTAAGATTCCATTATATGAGTGTGTAGATTACCTAACCTGATCCAAGTTACTAATAGGTGGATTGCTCAAGGTCAGGAGTTCAAAACCAGCCTGAGCAAGAGCGAGACCCCGTCTCTAAATAGAAAGAAATTAATTGGCCAACTAAACACACACACACACACACACACACACACACACACACACACGAAAAAAATTAGCCGGGCATGGTGGCACATGCCTGTAGTCCCAGCTACTCGGGAGGCTGAGGCAGCAGGATTGCTTGAGCCCAGGAGTTTGAGGTTGCTGTGAGCTAGGCTGACGCCACAGCACTCACTCTAGCCTGGGCAACAAAGCAAGACTCTGTCTCAAAAAAGAAAAAAAGTAAATAAATAAAAACAAGCATTTTAATGGAGAGTAGGCCAAAGTCGTGCTTATCTCATTTCTTTTTCCTTTGTTGAATGAATTACTTTGTAGCCATCAGGGATTTATTTATAGCAGGCTTTTGCAGCCAGCTGTAGGACAGTCATTTCATTCCATCATGGTTATGATAGCCAAGACGTCTACTATAAAGGAATTTGGAAGGTATCAGCTTTGGAATATACAGTATACCTCTTATATAAATGGAGCAATAAACCAATTGGAGAAGAAAGGAATGAGGGAGATTAGGATGACATACATGCTACCTCTAGATGAAATGTGGGCTTTTATCCCAAGCCCAGATATAGCATTCCCAAGTCCAGAAATGTGTCCTACTCTAAAATCTGTATGTAAAATTTATCTCAAAGCAAAATAGATAGCATTCATTTTAATCTTTTCTTGAACATCCCAAGAATAGCTCTGCGATTTTTCTTTTTCTGAGATAGATAGAATATGTGTGAATTAGTTGTTCAGTGAAGACTCTGCTAACCTTTTCTCCCACACTGTGCAGTCTAGCAGTTGACCTTCTCACTCTGTAATTTATACATCTCTAGCTTACTTAAGTTTTCTGTTTTCTCTTCCCTTTTTATGTCACAATGAGAGCCTCCATTAGGCACAATAAACTATTTGTGGGAATGGCCTTCCTCAGCTGCCACTACATTTAATCACTAGAATATGGGGTTGAGGGAGGTGGTATTGAGGCCTGAACAGATAGCAGCTAAAATCCACATTGGGAATGTGGTTCCTACTCTGGAAAGCACTAGTAGCTTTAGAAATAAGCCAAAGAGTCAATATATCTATTTAGAGTTCTATTGTGAACATATTCTTTTTTTTTTTTTTTTTAGACAGAGTCTCACTTTGTTACCCAGGCTAGAGTGAGTGCCGTGGCGTCAGCCTAGCTCACAGCAACCTCAGTCTCCTGGTCTCAAGTGATCCTCCTGCCTCAGCCTCCCGAGTAGCTGGGACTATAGGCATGTGCCACCATGCCTGGCTAATTTTTTGTATATATATTTTTAGTTGGTCAATTAATTTCTTTCTATTTTTGGTAGAGATGGGGTCTCGCTCAGGCTGGTTTCGAACTCCCAACCTCGAGCAATCCGCCCGCCTCGGCCTCCCAGAGTGCTAGGATTACAGGTGTGAGCCACCATGCCTGGCCTGTGAACATATTCTTAACAGTAGTGTGACAGAGAACAATGCCATTTACTATATATAGGCCAGTTTATCCAGAGGAACAATAAAGTAAATCACTTATTCTATTCTGCACATATTTATTGAGTTCCCACAGAGTGCCAAAAATGAGAAGATAGTAAATTTTGAAATGTAGGATTAAAATAGAGTTGGGAAAGAGTCATAAGAGAAGTAAGTATTGGAGGTATGGTTTGAGTTCAGAATTAATTAACATTCTGGCGAATATTTGCTAAACCTCATGGAAATCCAGCTGGTTACAGACAGTGTTCTTTTTCTCAAGATACATACAAGCATCTAGCACTCTGGGAGGCCGAGGTGGGCAGATTGAGCTTAGGAGTTCGAGACCAGCCTGAGAAAGAGTTAAACCCTGTCTCTACTAAAAAAATAGAAAATAAATTAGTTGGACAACTAAAAATATATAGAAAAAATTAGCCAGGCATGATAGCCCATGCCTGTAGTCCCAGCTACTCAGGAGGCTGAGGCAGTAGGATTGCTTGAGCCCAGGAGTTTGAGGTTGCCATGAGCTAGGCCGATGCCACAGGCAACAGAGTGAGTGTATGGGCAACAGAGTGAGACTCTGTCTCAAAGGAAAAAAAAAGATACATACAAACAGCGGTTTTCCTTTCCCTCAGATTGCTAAATTACTTGGAAAGAGGGGTAGGGTGTATGTATGTCTAAACAAATTGAGGAAAGTTTTCGATACTCTTAGCAAAAATAGGTTAAAAAGATTTCTGAATGTTGGCTTCCCTCAAGCAGTATTCAGTATTGCTATTTAAGTGCCCTTAATTTGTGATGTGTGAAAAATGCAAGAGTACTCCCAAGTTAAAAGGAAAAAAATTGGCCAGGAGAGGTGGCTCATAACTGTAATCCCAGCACTTTGCGAGGCCAAGGTGGGAGGATCCCTTGAGGCCAGGAGTTTGAGACCAGCCTGGACAACTTAGCGAGACCCTGTCTCTACAAAAAAATTTAAAAAAAAATTAGCCCAGCGTGGTGGCGCACACCTGTAGTCCCAACTATGTGGGAGGCTGAGCCAGGAGGATCATATGAGCTCAGGAGTGTGAGGTTACAGTGAGCTATAATGACACCACTGCGCTCTAGCCCAGACAACAGAGTGAGATGCTATCTAAAAAAGAAATTTTAATATCTGTTAGTTTTTTTCCTCTGTTTAAGTTAGTTGAATTCCTGCTCATATTTTGTCTCAGCCTATGTTATATAAAAAGTCTTTTCTTTCCTGCACATCTGTGACCACTCTTTGAAAACATAAAAACCCATTTTCCAAACCCATTTCTTAACCCCAAGGGAAAATCCCTCCATATCTTCCTGTTGAGTGCAGGATAAAACCCAGACTCTTTTTACTAGCCTCATTTACTATAGTCCTTTACCTGACACTCCAGCTTCACAGAACTCTGTGTTTTCTAGATGTGGCATTTCTTTCATTGTGACAAGGTCTTTGCATATACTGTTTTCTCTGCTTGAAACGCTTTCCCTTCAACACACACACTTCCCTCTGGGAAAGTTTTCTTTAAGAAGGGGTATCAGAATATATTCTTGGTAAAGGCTTTCCTGACTGCCTTAGAAGTTGTCATTCTTTTTTCTTTTTTTTGAAACAGAGTTTAACTGTCACCCTGGGTAGAGTGCAGTAGTGTCATCATAGCTTACTGAATCCTCAAACTCTTGGGTTCAAACGTTCCTCCTACCTCAGCCACCTGAATAGCAAGGAATACAGGCATGTGCCGCAACACTCAGCTAATTTTTTCCTATAATATTTTTGGTAGAGACGGGGTCTCACTCTTGCTCAGGCTGGTCTTGAACTCCTGACCTCAAGCAAGCCTCCCACCCTGGCCTCCCAGAGTGCTAGAATTACAAGTGTGAGCCACTGCAACTGGCCTCATTCTTTCCTCTGGATTTTCATAATCCTTCATGATTTGATTATAAAATAATAATTGTTTGTGTCCCTCCCTACTGTGAGCCCCTCAAGGGCCAGGAAAGAGTTACTCAGTTTTTAGCCCCAGAACAGTGTTTGGTACAAATAGCCACTCATTAAATTAATGCACCAATGAATGAATGATGGATGCCAAATGGGCAGGTGTGTGGATGGAAGGACAGACCTGAGCCAAGAGCTTGACACACCTAATTAACATTTGACTAGTTAGGTGCTATGCTGACAGAGGGAATTGGGAGCTTGATTTTTCATGATCTCTACGTAGAGTAATCATTTAATTTGTCATCCATACTGGGACATTTTTGAGAGTACCAGGAGTAGGAAAAAGGGTTTGCTAGAACAATTATGCTAGGACTATAGGTGTAAACCAGGAAGATCTTAAATAAACAAGAATAAAGGGTCACCCTACTAGGCTACCAGGGAAAACAACAGTCTAGCCAGGAAGACAGGTTTACCTGGGTGAAAAGTCACTTGTGTTCTTTTCCTGTCCGCACCTCCAATCACATGTGACTCCAAAGCCGTTGGTGCCTGTGTTCATATGGTTATGTCACAGCTCTCATAGGTAGGTCACCAGGGCTATTAGTACCAGCTTTCACTTTTATTAATAATGTGCAGTTTTGTCATGGAAACAGTTTGTAGACTGTTGTCTCAGGATAGAACATTGCTGAGAAAAGCTGCTCTGTGTCCCTTCTAAAACCTAATATATATCGTCTGATGTGAGACCCTCTAAAGCCTACCTCTGGTATTATCTTCTACTTCACATTGACTCCACTGCGTTGCACCTAGTATATACCACGTAAATATTTTTTAATAAGTTTATTTACTGTCAAAGGGCCATATGTTGCTGTTTCCCAGCCTTTCTTCCATTCTATACCCTTCTTCCCAGCCCTTCTGTCTTTCCCTTCTTTGTGTATGTATGTGTGTTTGTGTGTGTGTGTGTACACATTTAATTTTATTGTAACAAAACAACTGGTACACTTTTAAAAGTTAAAGTTGAGCATCATCTTTCCTTTCCCTGTAACAAAAAGACAACAAAAAATTCAATTCTAAATAAGATCCAACAGGTTCTGCTGATTCTCCTATTAAGTGGTGGGGCCCAAGTCATCATTAGAGAATTATTTTTAAAATGTCATCTTAAACTGCAAGGATGTCTATGGAACATCACAAACATGCCAAAAAAGACCTGTCATCAAAATACCCACTGAACCCACCCAAACATCTTGAGCCCACCCTTTGCTCGCCTTCTATAGCCCTGTTTTTTTTTTTGTTTTTTTTTTTTGAGACAGAGCAAACCCAGGCTAGAGTGAGTGCCATGGCGTCAGCCTAGCTCACAGCAACCTCAAACTCCTGGGCTCAAGCGATCCTCTTGCCTCAGCCTCCCGAGTAGCTGGGACTACAGGCATGCGCCACCATGCCCGGCTAATTTTTTTATATATATATATTAGTTGGCCAGTTAATTTCTTTCTATTTTTATAGTAGAGACGGGGTCTCGCTCAGGCTGGTTTTGAACTCCTGACCTTGAGCAATCCGCCCGCCTCGGCCTCCCAGAGTGCTAGGATTACAGGTGTGACCACCGCGCCTGGCCCTTATAGCTCCGTTTTTAAAGTTTTTTTTCCCTTCCTCTTAGCACGTCTAGGGCAAATAAATAAATAGTTCGGGTTTTTTTTTTTTTAAAACAAGAAAGAGTAGACAAATATATGTTGGTAAATGCTAACTGTCTGTATTCACATAGAGATACATAGTGTACTCTCAGAGCCCGATATACAGAGAAAAGAGGAAAAAAGCTAGAATTCTATGCACTACTCAACTGGGGCCTAGCCCTCTCCAGCTTCCAGCACAGTGAAGGGAGCAGGTTTTCCTTTTTCCCCACAGAGCTTGCTGGTGTCGATTCCATACAGTTTTGCTCCCCTTCCTTTATAAGGTGCACTTCTCAGGCTAGGCTGACCTTGACCTGCTGCAGTCTCTTTGAGCTCTTGGCCTTTATTGTCTTCACACCTTTTTTTGGCAATTATATATAGTGTACTGCCTTGTGACATTTTGTGTTGTCTTGTTTAACTTTTCTTGTGTTTTTGGCTTATTTTCAGAGTGGTACAGGCAACCAAAAAGAATCTAAATACAGGCATCATCCATTTAACTTCAGCAAGCCATTCCTGAAAATAGATATTCTGCATGAAAATGCTGGGAGCATGTTACTCCATTATTTTAAATAGAAAGATTACAATATGATAGATGTCAACCACAAGCTCCCAACCAATTTCCTAAAAAAGTAATTTATTTTTTATTTTTTTTTAAGGCTAATCAAGTGAAGCAATGGGAGTGGAGAAGAAACAAAGAAATCTGTAACTGGTTTGATCAATTAGTTGTAAACACCACTACTCTCAGACCAGCCCTAAAAAGTAATTTAAACACAATAAAATGCATGTGAATAACAGACTATCACATAAGGATGAAAGATGCTTAAAACATCCTGATCACCAGTAATTAATATGGTTGTTAGGAAACAGTGCTTTTGTGTGCAGTATCAGCCTCTCTTACCACCCACACTGAAAACCAAGTACCCGGCCAGGCCAGGCGGGGAGGCTCACACCTGTAATCCTAGCACTCCTAGCACTCCAGGAGGCCGAGGTGGGCAGATTGCTCGAGGTCAGGAGTTGGAAACCAGCCTGAGCAAGAACGAGACCCCATCTCTACTATAAATAGAAAGAAATTAATTGGCCAACTAATATATATAGAAAAAATTAGCCAGGCATGGTGGTGCATGCCTGCAGTCCCAGCTTTTCAGGAGGCTGAGGCAGTAGGATCGCTTGAGCCCAGGAGTTTGAGGTTGCTGTGAGCTAGGCTGACGCCACGGCACTCACTCCAGCCTGGGCAACAAAGTGAGACCCTGTCTCAAAAAAAAAAAAAAAAAAAAGGAAAAGAAAATCAACTACCCTTTGGCACTCTTTTTTTTTTTTAACTCCCCCTTTGCCTAGCTGAGATTACACTCTGCTTTTGAAAATATCTCTCTGTTATTCTGATGTTTTACCAGTCGCATTAGCATGTAACTTGGAGACTTTTGTACGTGGTCTTGTTTTAAATGTAGTGTTAAGTTTTGGTGACATACATGTACATTTTTCCTATATAAACAGCAGCAAAATATTGTTACAGTAGGAGATACATAATGCTCTGTGAAGTTTGTGTATTAAGAATGAATAGCAGCCGGGTGCGGTGGCTCACGCCTGTAATCCTAGCACTCTGGAAAGCTGAGGCGGGTGGATTGCTTGAGCTCAGGAATTCGAGACCAGCCTGAGCAAGAGTGAGACCCTGTCTCTACTAAAAATGGAAAGAAATTAGCTGGACAACTAAAAATATATAGAAAAAATTAGCCGGGCATGGTGGTGCATGCCTGTAGTCCCAGCTACTTGGGAGGCTGAGGCAAAATGATCGCTTGAGCCCAGGAGTTTGAGGTTGCTGTGAGTTAGGCTGACACCATGGCACTCTAGCCTGGACAACAGTGTGAGACAATGTCTCATAAAAGAAAAGAATGAATAGGCATTCTTTTAGGAAAACGTTGACACTAACTGCTAGATGTGCCTGAATTTACTGAGCATTTATTATGATTTAATTCCTTGCTTGTCACTTATATAGTATATCAGAAACATCAGAATAACATAGAGATATTTTCAAAAGCAGAATGTCATCTCAGCTGGGCCAAGGGGGAGTTAAAAAAAAAAGAGTGTCAAAGGGTACTTGGTTTTCAGTGTGGCTGGTAAGAGAGGCTGATACTGCACACAAAGCTCCTTAGTGCTTTGCTCATTATGTGCTAATCAAATATCTGTACGTTGATTTTAAAACTCTAGGCTGTCTCAGAGATTTCGTTTTTAGTAAATATCTACTGTACACTGTGGTAACCATCCTGACAAGAGGATGTCAATTCAGAGGCCCAGAAAGGTGAAGTAATCTGCCCAAGGTTGTAGAATAGATAAGTGGCAGAGCCAGGATGTGAACCAGGATCTGTCTAATTTTAACATGTCCCTTTTTTCACTACGTCGTTTTTTTTGTTTTTGTTTTTGTTTAAAAAAAAAAAAAAAGGCAACATAGGGTGGCTGGTCTGATGGTAGTGGGTTATCAGAACTTATTCACATCAGTTGTCACTGAAGTTGGCATACAACCCCCCACAGTTAAATTTGACTGGCTTTTTAAAAAACAAACAAAAACATATTGTTCCTGGTCTATGCTTATGATCTTTGTTTAAACCTGTAGAAGGAGATTATCTTTTTAAAAATAGGCTATTTAAAATCTATGTTATAATTAGTTCTCCACCCCTATCCCCCATGAGGTTCGGAGGCTTGGACCTGAAATTACTAGTGCATCTGGCTGTGGACTTTATGCCAGCAGGTGATCTCAGAGCTGGCTTTCTGAAAGGAGATACTTACCTGTACCTCCAACCAAAAAGGAGAATGAGCTCTAGACAGAAAACATACATGTGCTGAATGTGTCCTTAATGCTTCTCCCTACCTTTTGTTACAGACTTTAATGCCAAAAGGAAAAAGAAAGTGGCAGAGATACACCAAGCTCTGAATAGTGATCCTACTGACGTGGCTGCCCTTAGACGCATGGCTATCAGTGAAGGAGGGCTCCTGACTGATGAGATCAGAAGGAAAGTGTGGCCAGAACTCCTCAATGTCAACACCAGTGAGCCACCTCCTATATCAGGTAATGGAGGAGGGTGGGGTTGGGGCACAGCTTACCTAAGAGATGGAGAAAAGAATTTCAGGATCTCTGACTTTTATGCTCATTTCTTTTTTTTTTTTTCTCCTTTTTTAGCATTCAAGTGAAAGGAATATGCTCATTTCAAACCAAGAGTAGATGAGAAAATCTAAAGCATTTTAAGAAACACTCGGTCCCACTCTGAAAATAAGGCCAAAACTGTTAAGTAGAATTTTATTCAAAAATGGAATGAGCTTTTGATTAGGAATTAAAATATTGACCAGATAGGGGAGATTATTAAAAATCCATATTTTAGTCTAGATTCACTTGATTGGAGTGGGTTTTAGGAATCTGCATTTTAGGAAGCATCCCAGCTGATTCTGGTGCAAATGAAGTACATTTTGAGGAACACTGGACTATGGGGAGACAGAATACCTTTAAGGCCCTTAAAAAAACAACAAGAAGCTAGGTGCAGTAGTTTGTGCCTGCGGTCCCAGCTATTTGGGATGCTTAGGTGAGAGGATCACTTGAGCCCAGGAGTTCGAGGCCAGCCTGGGCAGCAAGCAAGACACCATCTCTAAAAAATAAAATTATATATATAAAAAAATTATTTCTTCAGATAGGAGTTCTGGAAAAAAATTTTTTTAACTCTTTTTATTGGGAAAAACTTTGATCCTTTGGAGTCAACAGGATCCTACAGAATCCTGAAATTCTATAATTCTATGAAAAGCTGTTACCTAACTAATTTGCAAGTCACATAAAATAGAAGGAGTTCCTTGGAATGCAGTTCAAAATACAGAAGAAAGTAGTGTAGAACAGTGAATCCATTTTGTTGTTCATTCACTTAATTCATTTACTTTATTGCTTTCCTGCTATTGTGGCAAAATGCCGAGTGTTGAGGATTCTTTTATTCATTGGGTAAATATTAGTTTGTTCCAATTGTGTGCCAGGTACAGGAGATGATTAAAAAGGACCTCTGCCACTAAAAAGTTCACAATGTCAAGGTGCTACTGAGTAGGTGTTGAGTTACCACTTGTTATTATCCTTGGAACTGGCTGTCTCAGAGCAGTCAGCTTTTTGTTGGAAGGCAAAGCACTGCCATATTCATACTCTCAATCCTGAGATGTTCTTCTATCAGATTTCAGACTGCCCATGTCTTTTTATAAGATGAAGTCTGTGTGTGAAGAAGTATTGCACAGGCTTCTCTAATAGCTTTTGATTTGGGTTGTGAGGGAAATGTATGCTTATTATGTAGCACTTGGTTTGGCTTCAGGAAAATGTATGCTCATTATATAACAGCTAGAGACTGCCTCCTTACTTTCACACTGTATTGGGCTTATCAACCGAACACAAGTATTATCTCCTGTTTACAGTGTCTTAGTTTTAGATTTCAGGGTCAAGAGATGTAATACTCCTTTCTGAACTGCTTAGTGCTCCCACAATTTTACAGATGTTAGGATTTTTTTCTGTGGTCTGTGGTTTCCACATTCATGATAATATTTTATTTTATTTTGCCTTTCTCCACATGTTCTAATATTTGATTCTTGCAGCAACCCAAGAGGTATATGGGAAGCTACATTTTGCAGCTGTGGACATCGAAATTCAGGGCAGTTCCCCAGCGATGCACAGTCACAGCCTCATTAGGCCCCTAGTCTGTACTGTTCTCCCTACCTTACTACGTTGCCTCTGGGCAGTCTGTCCCCTCCTCTTGTGATCGTGGTGACTTGCAGGAACAGGCATGTGTTTGGAACTGAACTAGGGATTTCCTTCCAGATGTTGTATCTTGAGTCATGTCCTCTTTAGGAAAAAGCTGACATGGGTCCCCAGCCCATTGATGTCATCCCAGAACATTTGCTTCCGGTCTGGCTTCTCAGACATTCCTGCAGTAACTTACTCCTTTTCTTCCAACAGGGAAGGACCTACGCCAGATGAGCAAGGACTACCAGCAAGTGCTTCTGGATGTCAGGCGGTCTTTACGGCGGTTTCCACCTGGTGAGAAGCTCTCTTAGTTTTGCCATATTTGGAATGAGACTTTCTGTCCCATATTCACTCTCTTGTGGCGATGCTTGCCAGGCCCGGGGAAATTTTCATCCCAGCATACAGTGTGACGTGACATGCAGGACCCACCTCCTCAAGGGCCTTTAGTACTCCCAATTTGCTGAGTCATTCTTTTGTTATCTGGTCACTTTCAGACCCTCACTCCGAAAGCTTGAACCGAAGATAACTTCTCTTGGCCTAGAGGTGGTGAATGAGAGAAGAGGTTTTTTGTTTTTTGTTTTTCTTTAAGCCACAGAAGGGAGTTCATAGGGATTATTAGAGCCATCAGTCAGCTTTAGAGAGCAGATTGGTTTGTAATTGGGCACTAACAAGAACTATTGTACTTCTGGAGTGAAACGCTAAAGAAAATTAATGTAAAATACATTAAAAAATGTTTTTAAAGTTAATATAAATTAAAATTTTTTAAAAAGAACTATTGATATCTTCATTTAATTAGGCTTATAAATAATGATACCTTGCATATACATAGGGTCCCTTGACTGGAAAGGAGGCCATTTCCCGCATGTTTAAAGAATGCATTCCTAAAATTTCCTCCCCGTTCCCAAGAAGAAAGAGAAAACTGACTATTTCCATTTTCACAACGAAAGAAACTGGACAACAAACTTGACATGTATGACCTATTTCTCTTCCCCTGGCAACTTCACCTTTCAGTCTTTGAAGAGAGAATTGCTAAAGCGGATGAGCGCATCTAAACCTATTGCTTCACTCCTCTGAAACCACGCCCTGGCTTAGACTTGTCTGGCGAAGGGCCTTCTTTCCTGCTTGATGCTTGCTCCCTGGAGAGGCTCGTGGGATTCCCAGTAGTCTGCCAACTTTGTTTTGATAAAAGCATACAGTGGTCTGGTCCCTTTTTGCTATCCCACTGGTTTGGATGACATCACACGAGACAGATACCTCCCATTTTTTTCCTTAGGTAACCAATTTTCCCTCTGAACCCTTTATTCCTCTTCCATTTATGTAAAGTCCGTGATACCCTTTCTGTAGGCTGAACTTTCCATGTGGCCTCACATTCTTTTCCCATTCATGTTCTTCTGGGTTTGGTTGACCACTCTTACAGTGAAAAAATTCAAACAAGGTTTAATGTTTTACTCTCACTACTTAGTTTCCTTTTTTTGGTGGAGGGGCGGTTTGTTTTGTTTTTTGAGACAAAGTCTCACTTTGTTACCCAGGCTAGAGTGCAGTTGCATCATCATAGCTCACTGCAGCCTCAAACATCTGGGCTTAAACCATCCTCCTGTCTCAGCCTCCAAAGTAGCTAGAACTACAGGTATGCACCATCATGCCTGGCTAATTTTATTTTTTGTAGAGATTGGGTCTCGTGTTGCCCAGGCTGGTCTTGAACTCCTAGCCTTGAGCTGTCCTCCCACTTTGGCCTTCCAAAGTGCTGGCATATTACAGGCATCAGCCACTGTGCCTGGCAAATTTTTTATTTTTGTATAATTTCATGTTTACCAGAAAGTTACAAAAATAGGACAAAGAATTCCCCAGATACCTTTTACACAGATTTCCTTGTGTGTTAACGTTTTATTATATCTGCTGCTCTCTTTGTTTCTCCATACACACATATATAAATTTTTTTCTGAACTAAATATTTAAGAATAAATTGGTACCCTTTTGCCCCCTAAATAGTTCAGGATATATTTTCTAAAAATAAGGCTCTTATATAATCATAGTATACTTATCAAAATCAGTAACAACATTGAAAAATACTGTTATATAATTAATTCACAGATTTTATTCAGAATTCACCATTTGTCCTAATAGTGTCCTTAATAGGAAAAGAAAATACAAATTCATGCATTTCTCATTTAATCATCATAGCTCTTTAGCCTCCTTTAATCTGAAACAATTCCTTTGTATTTTATGACAGGCCAGTTGTTTTGTTAAATTTCCCTTTCTTTGGGATTATCTGGTGTTTCCTTATTAGGAGATTCAGAGTTATGCACTGTTGACAGAAATTCCACAGACCTGGTGCTGAGCTCTCGTCAGTGTGTCACATGAGGAGGCACATGCTGCCCATACTCAGTTACCAGCAATATTAACTGTGATGACTTGGTTATAACCGTGATGACTCGGTTAAGTTGGTGTCTCCAGGTTCCCCCACTGTAAGGTTGCTGGTGGCTGGCTCCTTTCCATGTGCCAGGTGGTATCAACAGTGTGTGGATCTTGATATATGTTGCCAAATGGTTTGCAATTCATTTTCTTACATTGAACACTATCTTTGAAAAGCCATCACTGGCCTTCTTCCTAAACTTGTTACTAGGCTGCTTGCCATGTTCAAATGCATCTTCTCTCCCCTCCTTTCCCCAGGCATGCCAGACGAGCAGAGAGAAGGGCTCCAGGAAGAACTGATCGACATCATCCTCCTCATCTTGGAGCGCAACCCTCAGCTACACTACTACCAGGGCTACCATGACATTGTGGTCACATTTCTGCTGGTGGTAGGCGAGAGGCTGGCAACATCCCTGGTAGAAAAATTATCTACCCACCACCTCAGGTACCAGTGCAGAGGGACATAAGAGGATGGGTGTCACTCCTTAAGCCCCCCTGGGATAACTCGTCAACCCATTTTCCAGTCAGTTTTTTCAATAGTCTGAGCCTACTTCATCCTCCAGCCCTGACTTAAGTGTTTGGCCTGACCAATCTTATTGAATTGTCTCCCTGCAGGGATTTTATGGATCCAACAATGGACAACACCAAGCATATATTAAACTATCTGATGCCCATCATTGACCGGGTGAATCCAGAACTCCATGACTTCATGCAGAGGTATGTATGTGTCTATATTTATGTGTACACAAACACAACCGCTATACTGTACACTCTCTCCGAGCTTTTGTTTCTTCCTCACAAGTCTAGCTCAGTTGTATTATCATCTTATGTGGATTAGTGTTAAGTCTTCCAAGTTGTTCTTTCCAGTCACCAGTGATCTGTATAATTCAGTTCTGTACAGTCTTGGAGCACTTTTTGGGTGCTGGGCTCTTTGGGGGATACAAAGATGACACATAGCCATGCCTTGAGGAGTTTACATTGGGTGGGGAGAGGTGAATAAGGTAAGTAAGCCAGGTAGACTTTAAGGCTGTTGTCACAAGACAGGTACAGAGTCCTGTGGAACCTAGAGGTGAGAAGGACAAGGTCATCTGTGGGTTGTTTTATCTCCAAAGTACCAAAGAGAAGAAATATTTCTTTGCAAATCTCATATGACTTTTTTTTCTCCTCTGTTTTGTTGGAAATATATTCTTGCCTCACTTTTTCTTTTTTTAAATAATGGCTAAGTCTTAAGACATTTCAGTAGTCTCATGTTAACTGAAAAATTAACATGGTCATGTTTTCAAGCATGGGAATTTGTGCCCCTAAAAAGGAGTAAGACTTTCTCAGAAGGAAAATCACAGTTCTTTGAAAACAACTTCTTCTTGTTCCTGTTGTTGACATGTGTTGGCCATTAGGAGAGCACCCAGTGAGATAAGGCAGCCAGGACCCTGTGTGGTATTAGAGTCATGGGACATGTTAAAGACTTTGTATTTTCTGAGGAGAAGATGCCGAATTCCTAAGTGGCTGAGGTTTTCAGAAAGCATGTTTCCCAGATGCTTCCTTCTCACCAGCACCGAGGACAAAGAAGGCCCAGAGCGAGGGAAGGGGTGACCAGCAGGGAACCTAACGTCTGGATTTCCTTTGCTCCTAGTGCTGAGGTGGGGACCATCTTTGCCCTCAGCTGGCTCATCACCTGGTTTGGGCATGTCCTGTCTGACTTCAGGCACGTCGTGCGGTTATATGACTTCTTCCTGGCCTGCCACCCCCTGATGCCCATTTACTTTGCAGCTGTGGTAGGTACAGGCCATGAGCCAGCAATTAGGCTCACTATCACCTGTCCCAGCTTGGCTATTACCCTGCAGGGAAACCTGGTGACTACAGAAAGAGACAAAGACAACATTTCCCAGTCTAGTGTCCCTGGACACCATTCTGGGCAATGTTAAGGGGTGTCATGAAAAGAAAAAAAAAAGTTGGGAAATGCTGCTTCAACAAAGTTTAACAGTTAAACAGATTTATTTGCTGTATGACTTTTCTGAACCTTTAAAATGCTACTGTGGTCCAGGCGTGGTGGCTCATGCCTGTAATCCTAGCACTCTGGGAGGCCAAGGTGGGAGGGTCACTCAAGGTTAGGAGTTCGAGACCAGCCTGATCAAGAATGAGACCCTGTCTCTACTGGAAATAGAAAGAAATTAGCCAGACAACTAAAAAATATATAGAAAAAACTTAGCTGGGCATGGTGGCGCATGCCTGTAGTCCCTGCTACTCGGGAGGCTGAGACAAAAGGACTGTTTGAGCCCAGGAGTTTGAGGTTGCTGTGAGCTAGGCTGACACCACAGCACTCTAGCCCAGACAACAGAGTGAGACTCTGTCTCAAAAAAATAAAAATAAAAATAAATAAAATGCTAATGTGCATTGTGAATTGTCAGGGTTTCTATTGCCATCTGGAAGATGTTCAGCTGATGAACACAGTTTGGGAAGCAGTCACTAGTACAAACTGTTTAAGAAGATACCTAGTGTTATGATGAAAAGGTGAGGTGGCTTGTGGTAGAGGTTAGGGGCTCCAGTTATTGGAAGGGCCTGAATGAGGGGGTGAAGGTGGAGACTCAAGGAAGTTCATCACTGGTCACACTGGTCCTTTCTGCAACTGTGGATTTGTGGACCAGCAGTCAGAAGGAAGATGGTAACAGGGAGTGAGACCATTCTTTCTACTATTTTGAACTATTTCTTCTGTGCTAGAGCTCCAGGAATCTCCTGATAATCCCTCTCCTTTTCTTACTCCTAAAAGAATCACCTTCATTGCTTTCAAGACTTAGAGAGACATCTGAGCAAATGTGCCTGAAAGGACTTAGGTCGTAATGTGTCAGCCTTTCACATCATGGGGTGGAAGTTTACGTCTAGCAGGAAGGGCCAGACCAGTAGGAACAGCTCTGAGAATGTACATTATTACTTCCTCAGTGGATGCAAGAGTTTGTGGAGCATTTGGGCTGAGCCCTGTCTGTTACCAATTTAAATTCATCTCTAAGGAGAATGGAGTAGGAATGGCCCATGCCCTGTGTGCCTGCTCTCTGATGTGAAGCCTTCCTCCCTACTCGCAGATCGTTTTGCATCGTGAGCAGGAAGTTCTGGACTGTGACTGTGACATGGCTTCGGTTCACCACCTGTTGTCTCAGATCCCTCAGGACCTGCCCTACGAGACGCTGATCAGCAGAGCAGGAGACCTCTTTGTTCAGTTTCCCCCATCCGAACTTGCTCGGGCAGCAGCTGCCCAGCAGCAAGCTGAGAGGTGAGTAAGGCCGGGGTGCTGGTTAATCTGGGGTGGTTGTTGATGAGCAGAAGTGAGGTGAGGACCCTGGTGGGGCACAGGGCTAAGAGCATGTTTCATAGACCTAAGCCTAGGCCAGTGGAATCCCTGCTGTGGACTCATTGGTCCTTACCAAGAGAAGCTTCTGAGCAATAGCTCTACCCTGAGCCTATTTCGTGTAGTTTTTCTTTCCTTCTCCTTTCATACTATTTTCTTCTATCTCCTTCCCCTGCAGAACCGCAGCCTCTACCTTCAAAGACTTTGAGCTGGCATCAGCCCAGCAGAGGCCTGACATGGTGCTGCGGCAGCGGTTTCGGGGACTTGTGCGGACTGAGGATCGAACAAAAGATGTCCTGACCAAACCAAGGACCAACCGCTTTGTGAAACTGGCAGTGATGGGGCTGACAGTGGCGCTTGGAGCGGCTGCCCTGGCCGTGGTGAAAAGTGCCCTGGAGTGGGCCCCTAAGTTTCAGCTGCAGCTGTTTCCCTGAAAGCTGGAGAAGACACATTACATTACATTAAGGTCTCACCCTTCCATGGAAGGATTGGGAGGAGGTGGAATTTCCTTTATTAAAAGGGTTTCTGTCAAGGGTTTTCTATTCCGGCCACCCTTCCCTGCCTATCCATGTTTGCCTTTGCTTCAGAGGCCAGTAGCAGAGCCTGCCTGACACCAAGGGCACTTGGGGGCCTGGGTGCAGAACTCAATTATTCCCCTCCCAGCGGGCTGCTGAGTGGGCTGTCTGCCGCCTCCCCTTGTGTTGGAGGAAATGGGTTTCTTTAGCTCCCCGCTGCCTGTGGAACCTGCTGGGCCAGGGCTACCCTGTTGATTGGGGAACCTCCTGGCCTCCCAGTAGAAAGTTCGCTGGACCATGGGATCCCCTCCTTGCCGCCCCTGTTCTGTCTGCTTCACTTGGACTAAGAAGCTAGGGGCTGCCACTGCAGAAGCCAGGCTTTGGAATGAAAACAAGATGGCAGAGGACTCTAGCCTGGGAACACGACTGGCCCTCTTACAAGCGGTGTCATTAGCTGGTCAGAAATCAAAGAGACAGATGTGAACTAGGTTACCAGTTAAATCCTACTTATGTGCAGCCTAGAAATTGCATGGGCATTTCCAGTCAAGGAGGAGGGATTTTTAGGTCCCTGGACCTAGACTGGTTTTGCCTGTCTTTTTTTTCCTTCCTATTCTTTGACACTGCTTAGAAAAGATACTTTTATTACTATTTTTAGAATTATATACACCTAACATGTAAAGTACCCTCATTTTAAAAATAATAGTTCCTTCATGGAAAAAAAGTTCTCATCAGAAGGATGAGCTTCTAAGATCCTGAAGTTTATTTTCTACTCAATTGTTTAACATTTTGCTTTAGCCAGAGTTACTGTTTGTAAAGAGCCCTGCGCTTCCTAAGTGTCCACTTTCTGACTGGCTTTCCTTCCTTCCTGTTTTCCTCAAATCACCCTCCTACTCACAAATAGGTACCCACTCACTACCTGGGTGTTGTTTTTTGGGTCTGATTTATCTCCTCAACTGCTGGTCTCTCCCACCTGGTTGGAAATGTCACTGGAAACTTGCTGGCACCCAGAAAAGGACAAACTATAGCCTGAAGAGCTTAGCAGGAGCCTGGAACAGCTGGCCCCTGCCCCAAGCTTCCCCAAGGACTCACCCAGTCTCGAGGAGCATGGGCGACTACTTGTTCTTCTGGGACAGCTTTTCTGTAAGCAAAGCCAGTGTTTTTTCCAATTAACTCTGGCTTGGGAAAAAAGTGCCTTTTGCTGCTTTAAAGAATTTGGGTATATAGTGAAGCAGCCACGTACTTTTGTTTTCCTGGTCTTCCCTGGGCACTGTTTTCTCTTGGCAGGTGTTTGCTTAAAGTGAACATGCCAGAAGCACTCCACCCACCATGTCCAGACCTCCACATCCTCCCACCCGCCCGCTGCGTGCAGGGTGGAGGCGTTCCGCATGCTAGGCTGCCAGCAAGCCCAGAGCAGTTAGGAGGTGTCTGTGCTGAGTTACACTAAGCACTTTAAAACCAAAAAAAGCTCAAAGTGATGGTCCATTCTCACAGCAAAGCCCCACCTGGGCGGAATGTGATGTAGATGGATTAGTTTAGAAAGTGGTGAACTCATTGAGACAAAGGAAGTTCTAGGATGCAGAGGTGGTGATGTGGTGAATGTTCCGTGGTCTCCCACAGCAGGTTTGTCTTCGTGTCACCATTTCAGTGGGCAGCAGCATCTGCGCCTCCTGCCACAGCACTCAAACCTGTTTGTAAATAGTGACGGAATTGATGGAAAGGAGATGCATGTGACAAGTCCCAAGGCCATAGCATTTTGGGTCCCAGAAGGCAAGTGGCATTTGCTTATGTTGTGGCTTAAGAAGGAAAAGGTTTGTTTTATATCTTTGCTGACATCAGGATTCTTCCCTGCCATTGAGAAGAAAGCATTATCTACTTACCTTCAGGTGGTTTACTTATTCTGTAAAGAATATGTGTAAATATTTTGTACAGAGCCCTGTATAAAATAAACAGCCATATGTGGTTACTGATCACCTCTTCCGTCATTCTGTCCTTGCCCACCACTTTTTGGGAGTGGACTCTGGTCTTAGACATTTGGCCTGGAGGCTCCCCACTTTCCACCCCAGGCCTGGGGACCCATGGACTCCTGCTTGGCCCTGACTTGCCAGGAGGCCTGGGCAATGCCTGCAGTCATGCTGTTTCTGTTTCAGCTGCGAAAAGTACGGTCTACACACTCCAGCTGCTGCCTGGGGCACTGTGAGATTATGAGGTATGTACGTATTAGGTTTTGTCCATATTCTGGATCATAACTCCCAGGCACTGCAGGCCTCAGAAAACAGAATCTCGCTGTCGTCTTCCCGTGCCCTCCTTTCACCTGCCCAAGGCAAGACCCTGATCCCATTGTGGGTCATAAGACCTTCTTTCTGGAGGGCCCCATACCCAGGAGGAAGGAATGCTGCACAGAGAGGCCACAGAGAATCTGAAGACAGGCCTTGCTGGGCTTCCCCAGTCTATTGGTACTAGATCATACCCTTTTTGTCCAGTCACATTAAGCACAGTTGCCCATGCTTCAGTCATACCTATCCAATGAAGTCTCCATGAAAGGCCCAAGAGGACAGGGTTTGGGGAGCTTCCAGAGAGCTGAACATGAGCAGGCTGACTGGAAAGTGAACAAGAACCCATCCACGTGGGGGGGAGGGTACACTCCAACCCCCTGGGGACAGAAGCTTCTGCACTCAGGAACCTTGCAGACCTCACCCTATTGTCTTTTCAGCTGGCTGTTGTTTGCATCCTTTAGAATATAGTTTGTAATAAACCAGTATGTGTGTGATCCCTGAGTTACATGAGCTACTGTAGCAAATTAATCGAAGCCAAAGAGAGAAGTCATGGGAATCCCAGTTGAAGCCTGTTGGTCAAACATTCGGGAGGCCGGGACTTGCGACTGATGGGAAGCGGGGGGCAGTCTTGTGGGACTGAGCCCTCAACCTGTGGTTTCTGAGGCTGCCTCCAGGTAGATAGCATCAGAATGTAAGTGGGTAGCAAGATGCCCAGCTGGTGTCCACTGCAGAATTCATTGTCGCTTGGTGTGTGGGAAGAAACGCCCACGTTTGGTCACAGTGATCCATTGTTGCCAAGTGAACGCAGTTTGCATTCATATTTTTTCTGCACTCACGGGCTCTGTCACGGTTGATGCTGTGGTGTGGGGAACTAGTCTGGGGTGCTCTTGGCTATTTTTCACGTGCCATTCTGGTGATGCCTTTAGCTTTAGGGGCTGACGTGTGGATTTGACAGCTCACCAGAGCTGGATGTGGATGCAACTTTTCCGCCACGTGTAATTTCTGTCCACAGAGGAGCTGTTGAGAGCTGTTCTTGCCAAGCTTTCCAACGTTCTCAGCTGCTGGGTAGTGGGTGCAGAGCGGAGCAGAGCGCTGGCGTCACTCAGCTCCTTGACTGTGTCCCTCCACCACAGGCCACTGCTGCAGGCCGTGGTGTACACCGGGCTGGCCAGGACGCTGCCTGCCTCTGGGAGCGCACACCAGAATGCTGAAGAGCACTTGAAGGAACAGTTTGTTTTGAGCAGCAAATTCCAGGGTGGTTTCTTAGGCATTGATGATTGAATGTAAAGAATGATCAAATTTTAATAATTGGAGAATTGAAGGAAGAGTCTCTATATTATAATCAATATTTGGTCTTTGTCCCAGGGTCCTGGACACAGGGCTCCTAAAACCCTTGGAATTTCCCAAATGTTAAGAGTATCTCTTATTATTTTTAATGGTCACCTTTTGATCCAACCTGAGTTTATGCTAATGAGGTGACTTAGGTAGGACCCTTGATAGCCTCAGGATGGGCTGTCACCAAAAACAATATGTGATCAGAGTGGGGACTTTCGGGCCCCGTATTGACCTCCTAGGAGTGGGGGGCACTGGAGATAGCTCTTTAAAAACTTTAATGGGATCCGGTGAGCCTGAGTTGCCCCCCATCCCTTGCCCTGTTCATCTCTTCCGAAACTTGGCTGTTCTGCACCGTATCCTTTATGATAAACCAGTGTGAGTACAGCATCTCCCTGAGTTCTGTGAATCGTTTGAGCAAATTACTGAACCTGAGTGGATGCTGGGGTCGTGGGAACCCCTGAATTGGGAGTTGGCCAGGCAGAAACGCAGTAATCCGGGTGCCGTGGCTGCCATCTGAAGTGGGGACAGTCTTGCGGGACTGAGCCTCTGTGGAACCTGAGGCTAACTCCAGATAGAAAGTGTCAGAACTGAATTGTTGGATGCCCAGTTGGTGTCAGAGATAGAGAAGTGCTGCCGGGAAACGCCACACAGCATTCCAGGCTGAGATAAAAATAACAAAAAACGAGTGTCCTACTCTGGTAGAGGTCCTCCAGCCCGGCTCGCTGCTCCTCCGCGGTTGCCCGCCCCAGAGCTCAGTTCCCCAAAAATCATAAAAGCAGGAAAACTCAAGACAAAGAAATCCAACAAGGCTAGAGATTTCAGCGATATGGCGAATTGGCCAACACCGAGTGAATTAGTGAACACTGGATGTCAGAGTGTCATCAGCCAAGGAAATAAGAAACTACAAAATAGAAAAGAAAAAGAAAAGGTTGAACAGAGAAGTAACAGTGAGAGCAAAGAAAACAGGGAAACTAAATTAGATGGTCCTGGTGAAAATGTCAGTGAGGATGAGGCTCAGTCGAGTAATCAACGAAAGAGAGCTAATAAGCACAAGTGGGTACCATTATAATTAGATGATGTAAGACCAGACAGTCAAGAAAGACCCGGATCCCGGAACAGCTCAAGGTGTCAACCTGAAGCAAATAAACCAGCACATAACAATAGGAGAAATTATACACGAAGTTGGAGGAGAGATAGAGAAAAGAGAGATGATCAAGATGAAGTTTCCAGTGTAAGAAGTGAGGGTGGTAATATCCAAGGTTCCTTTAGAGGCCGAGGAAGAGGACAAGGCAGAGGAAATAAATCCTCGATTGAACTTTAATTATTCATATGGTTATCGAGAACATGGTGAAAGGACTGATCAACCATTTCAAACAGAAGTTAATGCCAGTATGATATATTATTATGATGATGGTACAGGCGTACAGGTGTATCTTGTGGAAGAAGCATTGCTTAAAGAGTATATTAAGTGTCAAATTGAATATTACTTCAGTATAGAAAACTTGGAATGGGACTTCTTCAGAGAAAGATGGATGAACAAGGTTTCTTGCCTATTTCCCTGATTGCTGGTTTTCACCGTGTTCAGGCTCTCACTACAAACCTTAATCTCATCTTAGAGGCACTGAAAGATAGCACAGAAGTAGAAATTGTACATGAGAAAATGAGAAAAAAGAACCAGAAAAATGGCCAATTCTAGGTCCTCCTCCACATAATGTGCCACAAAGAGACTTCTCTCAACTCATTGATTGTCCAGAGTTTGCACCAGGCCAAGCCTTTTATTCACATACAGGTAACAACTTTTCTTCTAGAACAAACAATGTAACAGTAGGCTATTTGGTCCAATTTGTCTATCCTTTTTTTAGTTTATTTATATTCAGTAAGAAAATTTATGATAAATAAATGACTTGATGCTCCAAATTCTATTCATATTGCCTCCCCCACAGAGCTGTAAGTTAACGCTCTCTTATATTTCTTGTTCTTAAATTATATGTGTACTTTGTCATTTATGGTGTTTCTACCTATCTTCTTTTAATTTTACTAAATGGCTATAAATATATTATGCCAGTTTTCCCCTTGTAAAATTATATTAGTCTAAAAGTCTTCTACTTAAAAGTGGGCTTTCTTTAATGTTGTTACCAATGTGCTTCAACTTTGTCTTGAAAAGACAAGGTGACCTACATTGTAAAGCAGAATTGGGGTTCTCTTTAATCCGGTTGTTTAGAATTTCCAAAATCTGCTTTAATGTTAAGATTTTTTTCCTGGATCTTTTTTTTTTATTTTTATTTTTTGGAGACAGAGTCTCACTTTGTTGCCCAGGCTAGACTGAGTGCTGTGGCATCAGCCTAGCTCACACCAACCTCAAACTCCTGGGCTCAAGCAATCCTTCTGCCTCAGCCTCCCGAGTAGCTGGGACTACAGGCATGTGCCACCATGCCTGGCTCATTTTTTCTATGTATATTAATTGGCCAATTAATTTCTTTCTATTTATAGTAGAGACGGGGTCTTGCTCTTGCTCAGGCTGGTTTCGAACTCCTGACCTCGAGCAATCCGCCCGCCTCGGCCTCCCAGAGTGCTAGGATTACAGGCGTGAGCCACCGAGCCCGGCCTTTCCTGGATCATTTTTAAGACATTCCCTCTTGGGAAAAAATGTGTGCTTAAACTTTTTTCAGTTAGGGTGATGATCTACTCTTGGATGTCATTTGATCAGAATATGCAGTGGAATAGGTGACTCACTGAAATGGCATTATAAATACTGGAACAAATCGTGCTGCAGAAATGAAAGTGACCAGACTGTCTTCTGTGCAAGAATGTCTACTCTAACTCCTTGTGGAGGAGGTTGGGCCAGCACTACCATGGAGATAACCACTTTTGCGATGATGATGACAGACCAGAGGACTGCTATTGTTTTTATAGGATCTGCCCATTTCTGTGTAATTGGCCTGGGATGCATGAGCTACTTTTATTCACGGTGGGAAAGTTTATTATTATTATTCTGGAAATACAAAAAAAAAAAAAAAAAAGAGTGTCTGTGTTTTGGGGACAGCAAAGCCCAGGAGCGGGTTTGGGGTCCATGGAGAGATGCAGTGGGCCATGTCAGTGGGGGGCCAGGGCGGAAGGCTGTGGAAGGAGTTGCCACGCTCCACTGTGGGCACTCGGGGTGAGTACGGGCCATGACCTAAGCTGGGTTTAGGGAGAGAATTATTGGGGGCCTGTCGGGTCTGAGACTGAGGACCAGGTGTGTCCCTCCCTTGCTGGCCGTGTGAGCATCTACAAGTCACTGCCTCTTTGAACTTGTCCTTAACAGTAAAATAGGGATAAGCCCATCCCACACGGACGGTTTAATGAAATGGAGTTTGTGAAAATGCTTCACAAACTGTGAAATTGTGCCAGTGTTAACATTTTGGTGAACGTTTATTGATTAATAAACACCTTTAGCCAGCCCTGCTCTGGGACGCCCTTGCCCATCCAGGGATTGCCTGAAAGGAATAGGCCCACGGCTCTTCCCAAATCCAGCTAAGCTGCAATGGTCTTTGTTCCCTCCTCCCCAGCCCTGCCATCTTCTCCGTGTGTTCTGTTGGTGGCCCCTACTCCCTGGATGTCTTCTCCAGACTTCCATGTGGTGAAGTGACCGGGCTCTGGAATTGCCTCCCACCTCCTGTGTTTGCAGTGAGTGGCTTTCATGCCAGCCCCAGATGCTGAAGGAAGCCCTGTGCTAGCCCTGGCACAGGCCGTGGGGCCTATCCTCAGCATTCTACCCACAGCAGTGACCACTGCACTTTATCTGAGCAATGGGCTTCCACTCACCTTCCCTGTGGCACTAAGAGAATGATCTTGCCCATGCCCGAGCCTTTCTGCTCCCAGGGCCAGTGAGGCTGCCTGGGTGTGGCCCCTATCGGCTACAGCAGTTGCCCTGAGCTGATGCTGGCAGAGCTGGAAGGCACTCAGTCCACTGACACAGTCTGTGACGTCATTGTTCAGTGACCAGGGACAACTCTTTTTGAGTCTTAGCATCCTGCGACACGGCAGCAATGTCCTTCCCTGCAAAGCACCAGCCCAATGTCTGAGGCCTGGGGTCGAGGCCTTGAACAGCAGAGGTGCCTGCTGCTCGCACTGTAGCAACAACCACATAACAGTGCAGGTAACATGGTGTGCATCAAACGCCAGAGCTCAACAGGTCAAAGGGGGGGGGGGGCGGGTCACAGGGTGGACATCCTTGGTCTGTGTTTTATTAATACTGGCCCAGCAAGTGGGTACCAATAAATATTGCTGGATCAGCACTTTGCCCTCTGGCCTGAGCTGTTAAAATTAGGATGGAACACCTCATCCCTCAATTGCAGCAGCTTTACCTGTTCCTGAATGTCTGCCCTCCAACCCTGGGTGCTCACAGAGAGGCCAGAAGGGAGAGGCAGCCTGTCGCTGCTGCCTTGGCCCCTCCCGCCCCTTAAGCCCATATTGATCTACAAACTCCTCTTTGCAGACTGTGGACACACTGCAAACTCTGCCTGTCAGGCTAACGCTGACCCAAGAGCATCAGTGCCCCTGAAGTCAGGCACAGGGTGCCAAGTGTGGCACAGGGATCCCAGTGCTCAGTCACTGCCCTGTTCTACCACTGAAAGGCCAAAGATCAACTTCCTAGTGCAGGTTCCTAGAGAGCCTGGGATCCTGCCTATGTGTAGAGTCCCAGCCCATGACATTCACTTCCTCTCAAGGACATCACAGTCATCCTTTCCTGGAAGACTATTTTAATGAGCTTACAGGGGCAGCAGAGAGGGAGATGCAGAGGCAGACATGACGGGCTGTGCTTTCGAAACTGCCTGCTCTCCCCTTGTGGCTCGAACAGATGAGCAGGAGTTCTAAGAAGCGCCAGGCCTCCAACCAGAAAAGCAGAGAAAAGTCACTCCCCAGAAAGCCAACAGCAGAAAGGAGGTGGCTGTGAGTGCTTGGTGTGCAGCAGACAAGGGTGGCAGTTGGGAGGAGTTTGGAATCACACGGTGGCTCTGGCCAGGGGCTGTGTTTTAAGGCTGGGGTCAGGCAGAGGAATAGCTATAGCAATGATTACGTAACTATGCTATTACGCTATAGCAATGATTACGTAACAGTGCAGGCAACAGTGTGCATCAAACGCCAGAGTTCAACAGGTCAAAGGGGGTCATGGGGTGGACATCCTTGGTCTGTGTTTTATTAATACCGGCCCAGCGAGTGTGTACCAATATTGCTGGTCAGCACTTTGCCCTCTGGTCTGAGCTGCAGAGAGCCCCAGGGAAAGGACAAAGGCACTGGGACAGACGTGACTGTGGACAACAGTGGCGCACTCGGGGCCCCTGCAACTCCTTTGGCAAATGAGGCTGTCCATGCAGCTCGGCAGCCCTGGCCTCTGCAGGGCCCCTGCCTTGACCGAGCACAAAGGCATCTCCCAGGCCAGAAATCGAAGCCAAAGCCCCAAGCCCAGCCCTGCCCCCGCAACCCTGCAGATGTGGGGCTGGGTCAGCGTGGGGACCTGGCCATCTTTAGCTCAGTGGCAGTTCTGACAGCTTGGGTGGCAAGGAATCCCATTCACTCGGCAGCGGCAGCCCCCACTGGTGTCTCCTGGGCCCTGGAGGATGGGAGAAAGAGAGGAGAATGTCAGGCCGGCAAACAGACTGCTCCCCAAGCCGAGTACACCCTCCCACCCTGCGCCTTTGCCCTTGCAGGCCCTGCTGCTAAGAATGGCCTTGGCCTCGGCTTCCTGATGGAGACAGTCCCTGAGGCCTTTTCTGGGCTCCCACAGCACTCAGCGTACCCACCCCTAGACCCAGGGAAAGGACCTGACCACTCCGCATATCCTGGATGGGTCGGCACACTGGCAGCACGAAAGAGGGCGGTTTACTCTGCCTTTTTTTTTTTTTTGAGACAGGGTCTTGCTCTGTTGCCTCAGAAGAGTGCAGCAGTGTCATCATAGCTCACAGCAACCTCAAACGCCTGGGCTCAAGTGATCCTTCTGCCTCAGCCTCCCAAGTAGCTGGGACCACAGGTGTGTGCGTGCCACCATGCTGGCTAATCTATTTTTTGTAGAGACAAGTCCTCACTATGTTGCCCAGGCTGGTCTCAAACTCCTGACCTCAAGGGATCCTCCTGCCTTGGCCTTCCAAAGTGCTGGGATCACAGGCATGAGGCACCATAGCCAGGCTCCATCTATCTTAACGTCTACATGTAACACCAAGCCCAAATTCCAGGAACACACCCCTTCTAACGACAGCTACCACTTGCACAGTGCTCACCATGTGATAAGCTCTGAGCTAAGCACTTCTCTTGCATTTTTTCACTGGATTCTGATAACAAGCCTGAGATAGGCCCTGCTATCATCCCCATTTCACAGAGGAAGAAACTAAGCTCAGAGTGGGGAGTAACAGCCAGTATGTGCCAGAGCAGGGTCAATCCAGCTGGGTTCAGCCCTCAGACTGAACCTTCACTCGCTGTCCTCCAGGGCAGGGGTGGGCAAACCTTTTCTGCGAAGGGCCAGCCATTGACGCTGGGCAGGCCGTACGGTCTCTGCTCTGTAGCGCAAAAGCAACCGCAGACAATGTGTAAACAAATGAGCACGGCTCTGCTCCAAAGGACTTTATGGACACTGAAATTTGGATTTCATATAATTTTTACATCATGAAATACTCATCTTTTGATATTTTTCAACCATTTAAAAATGTAAAGAACATTCTTACCTCGGGAGCTGTACACAGCTGCTGGGTTGGATCTGGCCCACGGGCTGTGGCTTTCCAAGCCCTCCTCTAGGGCAGACACCACAAGGGCGCCCTGCCAACCCCACTGCCAAGCCCTCTGCTCCCCAAGGACTCACCCCAGGGCCCCAGCGTGGGCCCTTGGTGACCCAGCAGATCTCGGTGTGGCAGACAGTGCAGCGGATCCAGTCACAGCCATCCTTCTTCTGCACCACGATCTGGCACTGCGGGCAGTGCATGGCCTCACCCTGCTGCAGCATCAGCTGGAACGGAGCAGGTGCGGACCTTAGGCGGGGGCCGGCGCAGCTGCCCAGCCTGGTCCTGCCCTGGCCCCCTCCTGACTGCAGGGACAAAGCGGTGACCCCCAGAGTGGTGGAATCACTTTGCCCTGCTTTTCTACCAGGCCGGGCTCTGTCCAGTGCCTCCTTCACTCCTCCCTCTACCCAGAGACCCTTCCCACTGCTGCCACCTGTGCACGTGGCCTAGGTCCCATCCCTGGATGGGAATGACAGCCAGAGGGAGGTCAGGACATCCAGGGATGTGTGAACATAACCCCCACACCCCAACTACCCCCCCAGAACCCAAATCCCAGCCCTTGGCCTTGTCCCGCTTCACCTTCAGCATCTCCGTCGTCTGCCGGGCTGCGACATCGTTCTGCGCCCGCAGGGCCAGGTCATCCTGATACTCCTTGCAGTTCATACGCTCATGGATGGCCTACAAAGGGGAGGGCTTGAGGTGCAAAGGTTCCCCAGGGGGTTACCATGCTGGGGGAGGCGAAGGGAGTGGGGTGGGCATCTGCATAAGCACCCAACGCCTCTGCACATCGTCAGCGACAGGGCCTCACTTTGCAAACCGCATACCATTTTCCAGGAGAGAACACTTAGGCCGGGAGGTGACGCCAGGGTCATCACATATGGTAGTAACGATACATCGTTCTCAGTTAACGATATATTTGTGCTCAGTTCTGGGGGGCGCAGAATTCCTACCACACCTGCAGGCCGTGGCCCTGCGGCCCTGCCTAGGTTCTGCCCAAAACGCAGAGACAGCTTGCTTGGCCGAGTCTGAGACCATGCTCAAGACCTGCCTACCTGCTCCTCACCCTAGTGGTCAGGTTTTGAGATGACCGGGGCAGGGGTAGGCCTGGAGAAGGATCAGGCAGGGCTGAGTCTGGGTTCGAGTCAGAGCTCAGTTCAGGATATGGTGGAGACTTCGTATGGAGCCAGGTCAGGGCTTGGTCTATGACAGACTGAGAAGCAGTCAGAAACCAGGCTTGGAGCTTGGCTTGGGTCTGGACTCAGTATGGCATCAGGTTAAGCGATCAGCCCAGGGCCTGGGCTCAGTATGGGACTGGGATTCAGCCTGTGACTGGGTCAGGGCTCAGCTGAAGCTCCATCTGGGGCCAGGTCTGAGACTCGGTCTGCGGGGTCAGGGCTCAGTCCAGGATGAAGCCATGCACTCCCACTGACATGCGGCTCTAAGTCGTGAGCTCCCAGAGGACGACAGTGACTAGACAGTTTGGGTCCCTGTCCCCACCTTGCACAGCAGGCAGTTGACGTGGAAACACACGGGGCAGGTGAACTCATTGACGTCATCCTCAAAGAAGCACCATCCCTTGCAGTCTGGGGTCTTGCAGTGGTAGCTGAAGGCACTGCGGTTCTCCGCAATGGAGATGCTCAGGTCTAGAAATCGCTGGTAATCCTCAGGGGTCAGGAGCTGCCAAGAGACCACGTCCTTGTTGCTCAGGGTGCAGAACACCGAACACGTGACCACCGAACTCCTTGCCACCAAATGCCCTCCAGAAAGGCCCCAGCTCATAAACCCTAACTCTAACCCCAGGATCTTTTCCTCACGTAACCGCCATGGTGTTGAAAAACTCCATTCAAAAAGTGGACTTAAAAAGCTAGGATGGTGCTTGGACTTAAAAAGAAATGGATGGTGGTGATGGTTGCACAACAATGTGAATATATTAACACTTATTGAACACCTATAAAAATGCTTAAAATTTTATGTTATGTATATTTTACCACAATTTTAAAAAAAAAAAATGAACAAAAATGACAACAGACAATACTGGGGAAGACGTGGTTAAACTAGTATCCTGGCACATCACACTCGAGAAAGCACTGTGGCGTGTTTCAACCAGCCCAAAGTTTTCTGACCCTTTGGCACCCGTCCCACTCCTGTACGCTTATCCCAACAAAAGAATATATTAATGTAAGTGGCACCATGGAAAATGTCTCCTGGAGCAGTACTTACAAACTTACGAACTAGAATTTATAAGAGGTATAACCAGTATATACACCACGGAGATTTATAATAAGCTTTAGAAAGATTTTGTAGCAAAGTAGCAAAAGCCAATTGCATCCATGCTTGTTAAAAGGAGGTAAAATCACGCCTACACCTGTGTTCTGTATCTCGACTGGGTGGACTTGGTGACAAATATGAGTTGTATCTGTCAAAACTCATATAACTGCACACTTACAATGGATGCATTTTATTGTATGCTAAGTATACTTTACTAAATTGACTTAAAAAGAAAAAAATTATGTCTGCTCAGAAACACTGAAGGAAACAGGACAAAAAGCAATTGGAGGACTTCCTAGGGTGGTGGCCTTGTGGGTGATTTTTCTCTTTGATTTATGCTCACATTCTGTGTGGTTTCGGCATGTGTTTTGTTTTTGTAGAAATCACCTCCACTACGTTACTCTGCTGATCCCTGTTCCTTTTTCTCTCTGCCACACTTGACCCTTCTCTGAGGCTTGGGTCAAATCCCAAGGGCTCCAGGGAAGTTCACGCAGCCCCTTGGCAGGGCTGCACTTCACAGGGAAAACCTCTGGGCAAACGGCCATGGGTGCTGCATGAGACCCACACTCTTGAGCCAGTCCCCAACTGCCAGCTCCAGGCCCCCCCGTTCCTGGGACCCAGGGTGTCCCCTCCCGCCACCAGTCCTTACCGCCCGGATCTCCCTCTCCAGCAGCTTGCCCGAGCACGAGTAGGTGTTGTCAATGAAGGGGCAGGAGACCTCCGCCTCCTGGCTGTTGCGGATGGTGCCCTGCAGGCACTCCCTGGGGGTGAGGGTGGGGGGTGGGAGTTAGGGTTACCTGAACCCTGTCCACTAAGGACTCCACCCCTCGCATGGCGGGGCCTGAGCCCAGGAGCCTTTCTCAGCCACCCCAGGTGGGCTTCTCTCCAATACAATACTCTTCTTCCATCCCACTCCTCCCACCAACCCACCACTATGGCCTCCCCTCAGTCCACCCACAGCCGCCCGTGACATTCTGGTCCCGGCCTGGATGGCTGCAGTAGCCTCCTCACTGGGCCCCTGTGTTCACCTTGCCCCTAGAGGCCATCTCAGCACAGCAGCCACACCTCCCCAGGGGCTCCTATCCCACCCAGAACAAACCCAGCAACCTGCGGGGGCCTGCCCTCCCCAACCCCTCTCTGTCCTCTCCAACCTCCCCGCTCACCCCTCTGCTCTGGCCATGAGACCCCCTGGTCTCCTCCAACAGGCCAGGCCCACGACCATGGCAGACCTTCCGGGCTCTGCTCTGGGGTTACCTCCCCAGAGGCCTCCCATCCACGCTCCCTGGGCTCCTATTGCCTGCATCATAATCCACTGTTATTTAGCATTTGGCACAGTTTACTGCCACATCAGTCAGTGGTGACCTGAGCCGCACAGCCTCCCACTGCAGTGTCAGCCCGGGAGGCAGGAGCGGAGCATGGCCCCCCGGGGCTGCTCCACAAACGACTGCCGTGGTGAATGGGTGCATGTTCTCTGCACCCAGGGATGGAGGGTCATGACAAGAGACAGAGAGAGGGAATCTCAGATGCCTACAGTGCAGGCTGCCAGGGCTAGGGCCCCAGTCCCCTTGCCTGGGTGGTTGGGGGTAGTGGGTAAGGGCGGAGACCCTGGAGCCAGCATGCCTGGGTTCACGACTGGGCTTCTCTTACGAGCTGTGTGGCCCTGGATAAGTTTCTTAATCTCTCCTTGCCTCATGTTCCTCCTCTGCAAAATGGGGAGACAGAGCCTACCTCGGAGGTTTTTGTGGGCGTCCAGTGAGACGTCAGAGCACAGGGCCCCACCCACCTTCTGCCGGGGCTGGGACTGGGGCCGCACCTGCAGAAGGTGTGCAGACACTCACGCAGCACCACGGCCTCGCCGGGCCCCAGCACCGAGTAGCACACGGGGCACTCGGCGGGCTCGGTGTTCAGCACCAGGCTCTTCTGGTCCAGCTGGACGTGCTGCAGGTAGTTCCCCTCCTGCTGCTGCTGCTTCCGCTGGGCACACGGGGCGGGGCCGCGGGGCGGGTCAGGGTCTCAGGGCCCGTCAGACCACAAAGGGGGCAGGGCCAGGCGGTGGGCAAGGCGGGCAAGCGTAGGATCGTGAGGGTGGGCAGGTGAGGGCAGCAGGAGGCAGGCTGGGAGGGGACTGGGAGCAGGGCTGGGCAGAACTGGGGAAGCGTAGTGACCAGGTGGGTCAGGCTGGGGCTGCAGCCAGGGGGCGGGGCCAGGCAAGGACGCGCTGCGGCAAGGACAGGAAGGGGGCCAGGCTGGGTGGGGAGTCGGGGTAGCAGGGCTCACACCCTCACCAAGAATCAGGGCAGGGCTGTGGACAGGGGGTGGTGGTGGAGCCGAGTCAAGGTTGGGACAGGGAGGCGAGAGCCAGGGGACACAGCAAGGTTGTAGATGGGCCCAGGAGTGGCGTCAGCCCCAGACGCAGAGGTGGGCAAGTGCTCAGAACTGGGGAACACGCAGGGCCAGGTGTCTGTGCCATGGGAGTGTGTGCCACCATCAGCGTGGCTGGGGGAGGGCAGGATAGAGGGAGGGGTCATCCCCCAGGGAGTGCTGAGGGGCGAGCCATGCCGGAGGGCAGGGTCAGGAGCAGCAGGGTCCAGGATGAGGTCTCGGGTAGAGCAGGACTTAGGTCACAGGCCGGTGGGGGTGAGGTCCAAGCTGAGGTGTGGTCAGAGTCATGGCTAGAGTGCTGGGGTCACAGCCAGGGACACTTGTGTACTAGGGTGTGTGTCAAAGCTAGTGGCAGAGCCACGGCCTCGTGGGAGCGGGGCACGTTAACCTGGATGTGCCTCACAGCCAGGGAGCAGGGTCTCAACCACAGGGCGACCTCGGAGAAGGGGCGGGTCACAGCCAAGTGCAGGGTCACGGGCAGCGGCACGGTTGTGAGGGGCCGAGGCAGCAACGGGGAGCAGCGGCAATGTGCAGGTGTCTCCCTTCCTGGCCTACGCCTGCCCTGCCTGGCCTGCAGGTGTCTGTAGGGGACAGGCGCGCCCACCTGCTGGTACTGGCGCAGCGCCTCCTCCTCGCCCGCCAGGCGCGCTCGCTCCTCCTCGTCGGGCTGGTATGAAGCGGGGACCTGGTAGGTCTCCGGCCGCGCCCGGCAGCACATCTCACATCCGGGCCTCGTGGGCTTGTTGATGAAGGTGCACCCGGGGCACTGCCAGCCCACCTGGGAGCAGAGGGGACCGTGAGCGGGGCAGGGCGGGGCGGGGGCAAGGGGCACACAGAGGTGGCTTAGGCTTACCAGCGGGGGCTCAGGGACCGCATCTGGCTGAACCTGTCTGGGCTCCTGGGGGGCCCCGGGCTTTGGAGGGGTTGGCTCCAGGGGGCCCCGTGGCTGCAGCGTGAGGTCCTTGAAGCCCAGATCTGCGGAGGAGAATTTAAGGGGTGTCAGATCCATGCAGCCCACTTGGCCCACACCCTGAGCCCCCAGGCAGACCCACCTCCATCCTCTCCCTCCTCCCTGCAGCTGTCTCCACCTCCACTCGGCCAGGTGGGCGTCCCGGCTTCCCAGGGTCCAGGTCCCCACTCCACCCATGAATGCTCTTGTGCTCTCTGGGCCTCCTGTGCCTTCTGAAGGATGCACCCAGAGGGGCACGACAGCACCTCTGGGGCAGTCCTGCCACGTTACTGACTCGAATCCATTCAGGAGGAAACATCGGACCAACAAAGAAACTGGCCTGGACTCTTTGAAAGGGACTGAGACATGACAGCAAAATGCCAAGTCTTTTGCTACAAACGACATTAGTGGGACAACTGGTAAAATCTAAGATCTACAGATTAGATAACAGTACTGCATCAACGTAAATTTCCTGAATTGGACAGTTGTACCTGGTAATGTAACAAAATGACCTTTCTCTGTAAGAAAATGCACACTGAAGTAGTTAGGGAAAAAGAACATCATGTCTGCAACTTACTCTCAAAATGGTTCAGAAAATAACTTTATATACAGAGTGAATGATAAAACTACAAATGTGGTGAAATGTTAATATTTGGGGAATCCATGTCAAAGGTACATGGGAATTTTCTACACTTTTCCAACTTTCCAGTAGGTCTGAAATATTTCAAAAGTAAAAAATATAGAATAAACATGAATCAGCTTCATCATCATACCCAATTTACAAATTCAGCACACTGTGGAGCAGAGACAGCAGTGACCCTGCCCAAGGTCACACACCTGGTAACCGCCAGAGCCAGGCCTGAGTCAGCCCTTCCCCCACGCCAGCTGTTCTCAAATGCTCCCCTGCAATGCTCGCTCCAGGTGTCTCCTGTCCTCACTTCACCTGGGTAAGGTCATCCAGGTGAGTCCCTGACTGCAAGCCCAGGGGCTCTGTCCCCTCCCCCTGTGCCCTACGACCCCGGTGAGTCCAGGGCCCCGGGTCCCGTGCCACTTGAGGCAGCCTCACCTTCCAGCATCCGCAACTGCCGCTCCCGCTGCAGCTCCTGAGGGTTGAGCGAGGTGTTGCGGGCTGACAGCAGATAGAGGTAGGCACTGTCCCCATTGCGCCGCACCCCGTGGGAGTGCAGGGTCTCCTGGTCTCGTGCCAACCGCTGCCCAATCACCCACTGCTGCAGGGCTGGGGGGAAGCCGTAGTCCAGGAATACCTGGCAGGGGCACCAAGAGAGGGAGAGTGGGGAGGACAGACAGAGGACAGAGGGGGCGGGAGCGAAATGGGGGGGCCTCTGCCCATCGTCTCCCTTTGGCCTCCTCACTCACCATGTCCTTGAGGGAAGCCACTGTCATGTCAGGGCGCACGGTGAGCCAGATGGTGACCGTGTGCAGGTGAGCGTCCTCCACACTCACCCACAGCCTGCGGGGAAGAGTGGGGGCGGGGAGAGGGCTATGGCCACAGGTCCAGCTGGCCACCAGCTGCATACATGTACATCTGCACACATGTGCACGCACATGCTTGTACATACAGTCATACACACATATCCCCCAGTCTGGAGCAGGGACCCCCCTGGATTTGCACGCCCCTGTGCCTCCTCCTTTATTAGAACCCACCCCCCACCCAAGCCCCTCAACGGCTCCAAGCGCTCTAGAGTAAACTGACTGCAGCGCACAAGGGCCTCCGCGACCCGGCGCCTCCCCTACCTCTCCAACCTCCCTGTCTTCTCTCCCCTGCTCCTTAGCCAAACCACCAAAAGCCGTTATTTACTATGCGCCAAGACTATTCAACATGCTTGATGTACATTAACTCGCTTAATCCTCTCAATGAACCCATGAGGCAGGCACTGCTGTGTCTCTTTTTCACAGACCAAAACATGAGGCACGGAGAGGTTCACAGTGACACTGCCAAAGTCAGCAATTAACTGTTAGAGGCGGGACTGAAATTCAAACCGTATTATTTCAGAGAAAGTGGTTTTAACTTTCTCAAGGATCCTCAAACATTTCTGGAAGACCAAAAGCATGAATAAGGGCTAAAATGGAAACACAGACTGACCCCAAAGGAAACAGATCATTTAGGGTACAGAACAACAGTGAAGTCCAACCAGGACCTGCAGAGAGATTCAGGAAGACTCTGCCTTCCTAAAGCCAGGTCAGGCAAGAAGGAACCAGAAAATGAGGACGAGTTCCTGGACATTAAAAAAGTAAAATGTTGACTAACCAAACCTTACAGCTGACTAGCAGTTATAGGAAAAATGAGAGACAGTAAATGACACTGTGAGGAGGCAATTTATACAGAATGTGAGAAAATTCTAGATGTCAGAAGACCAGTTTAAAAAAAAGAAAAACTTACGGCATAAAAATAGAAGAGAATAAAAGAGATTTAAGACATATTGAAAATGTTATGTATAGATCCTGTTTGGCTCTTGGTTTGAACAAACCAATTGTAAAAATTATTAATCAGGGAAACTTGACTATAAACAGGCTATTAGGGGATTTTAAGAAATTATGTTTCCCTTTTTTAGGTGTGATAATGGTATTCAGGGTATTTTTTTAAGTCCTTATTTTATTTATTTATTTCTTGGAGACAGCGTCTCACTATGTTGCCCAGGCTGGTCTCCAACTCCTGGCCTCAAGCGATTCTCCTGCCTCAGCCTCCCAAAGTGCTAGGATCACAGACATGAGCCACCATTCCCAGCCACAGTCTTTTTCATACGCAAAGTTCTTCAAAAACAAAAACAAGATGATATGGTTTATATGTTTGGCTCCTCCAAATCTCCTGTTTAAATGTGATCCCCAGTGTTGACAGTGTGACATGCCTGCTTCCCCCTACACCTTCTGCCTTGATTGAAAGCTCCCTGAATCCCCACCAGAAAGAGAGGCTGATGCTATGCTTCTTGCAGAAACATGAGCCAAGTAAATCACTTTTCTTTGTAAATTACCCAGCCTTAGGCATTTCTTTATAGCAGTGCAAAAATAGACTGACACAGAAGAATGGTTGAGTCTGATATAGAAGAATGAATGAAAACTAAAAAGAAAGGAAAAGGACTCGATCTTAATCCTCAGAATGTTCTTCCAGTAATAGGTGTTTTGAAACACAAAAGTGCACAACTACACTCCTCATTTTTTTTTTTTTTGAGACAGAGTCTCACTCCGTTGCCCCAGGTTAGAATGCAGTGGCATCATCATAGCTCACTGCAGCCTCAAACTCCTGGGCTCACGCGATCCTCCTGAGTAGCTAGGACTACAAGCGCACACCATGACCCCCACCGGCTAATTTTTCTATTTTTTAGTAGAGACATAGAGATGGGGTCTCGTTCTTGCTCAGGCTGGTCTCGAACTCCTGAGCTTAAGCAATCCTCCCGCCTTCTCCTTATTCTATAGTAAATATTTCCATAATCAAAATGCTATAAATCCTACATAATGGCTTTATGTTTTTATAATCGACCTAGGGGAAAAGCAGAGAAGGCTTAATTATAGTTAGAAAACAAAATATGGGCCCGGCGCGGTGGCTCAAGCCTGTAATCCTAGCTCTCTGGGAGGCCGAGGTGGGCGGATCATTTGAGCTCAGGAGTTCGAGACCAGCCTGAGCAAGAGCGAGACCCCATCTCTACTATAAATAGAAAGAAATTAATTGGCCAACTAAAATATATATAGAAAAAAGTAGCCGGGCATGGTGGCACATGCCTGTAGTCCCAGCTACTTGGGAGCCTGAGGCAGCAGGATTGCTTGAGCCCAGGAGTTTGAGGTTGCTGTGAGCTAGGCTGACGCCACGGCACTCACTCTAGCCTGGGCAATAAAGTGAAACTCTG
>VSMD01124441.1:0-38378 GCA_008750895.1 Mirza zaza
CTTTTGCTTTCCAAAAAAGCTCAAGGTGATGACTGGCAGTAAGAGAAGAAACATTGCTTTGTAAACATCCTCTGACAATGTCCCCCTTGTTGGAAGTAGCTTCTATTTTGTGAACTAAAAGTCCATAGATTTCTTTAAGGCAAAGACCTGCAAAACCCCTGAAACTTTTTACGTCTCTCAGCCTATTTCCCAACAAGAGAATTTGTATGTAATGACTGTCCACTAGGGCAACTGTTTCCCGTGATCAGTGTAGGCTTGAAGTTAAGGGACAGAATAAGGCACACATTCAGCTTCCACTGAAACTCCTCCCAAGTCAGGGGAGGAAAGTTCTGACAGGTCTTAAATGTGATCCTGACCATGGGTGACTGGAGAGGATCAGAGAATAATTTCTTTGAGTTTGAGTACACAAAATTGCAATGGCAAGGTGGAGCCCCACTAGGTTGACAGGAGACTAGAGAAGCCTGTGACCAAGAGAAGTCTGGACAACAGTGAAGAGCAGAGTGAGTGGGTGACATGGACTGATCTGAAAAGGACAGGGTTTGTCTTTTTAAACAAATATTTGTTGGATATCTGTGGTGTTCTAAGAACTATGCCCAATACTGGGGTTTGCTTGTGTGTATTTGTTTGTATTGAGAAGAATGAATGATTTGGATGAAGGGTCAGGGCAATGTCCACTCTACCTCCCACACTGCATGTAGGGGTTGGGGGGTGGTTGCTGACATTCTTTCCCCCAGGAAGGCTGCAGGGAAAGTGGAATTCCCAGGGAAGAGTCCAGTGAGAACGGGAGGCAGAGAGGCTTAGGGTATCTGATGATCATTTGCTTTGCAGGGGGTGGTGTCAGTGATGGAGGAGCCACCCGCCAGCCTCACCTCCCTTGTCATCAAGATCCCCATCTTCCCACCACCATATCTACCAGTCTGCCTGACCCATTCGTCACGTTAGTTGCATTCTTTGCACTCCTTCCCATCACAACAGAGTGTCCCTGTTCCTATCACAGGCCATATCTTCTACTTATTCTCTGAAGCACTTTCCCTCTAAGACTTCACTTCTGCAGTCACCCTCTCCCTTTTTCTCTGCTGGTTCATCTCCATGACCTGAAATATGCTCTGTATCTCCCATCTTAAAAAAGAGCCTGTCCTTGGGAATCTATAGATTAAAAATGTTGTCCCAAAAAAGGTAAAATTATAGCATTTAGGGATGTACATCCCTCTTTGACCCCAAGTTCCCCTCCAGCTAATCACTTTTCCATTTCCTTCCTGCTTGACCTCTCAGCTGTTTTTGACCCAGTTGACTCCTCCCTCGCTTTCTTCTATTAGCTTCTGAGATACCACTTTCTTCAAGTTTCCCTCCTGCCGGCTGGTTTTGCCATAGTCTCCTTTGGTACTTTCTCCTATTTCTCTATGAGACTTTTGGGTCAGCCTACCTCTCATCTCTTTATCTACACTTTCTCCCTAAGTGATTTTGTCTGGGGCCATAGCTTTAAATACTCTCTCTCTCTCTCCCTCTCTCTCCTCTCTCTCTATATATGTATACACACATACACACACACACACACACACACACACACACACATGAAATCTGTATATCTGTATCTCTGCCCTTGATCTCTCCCTGAAATCTCCATGTGGATGAAACTTATGGCCAAAACAGAGCTGTTCTTCCTCCTGTTTTCCCTATCTCAACCACCAACTAAATTGCTCAAGTTAAAAATGTAGGTCTAATACCAGATTACCTTCTTTCTCTCATCTCCTACCCCATCCCATGCTTACCAAGTCTTCTAGGCTCTATCTCCACTTACCTTCCCTGTCCCCACTGTGATCACTCTAGTTTAATCCACTGTCTGGTTCCATTCTGTCTCTGTAACACATTCTCCCACTGCAGCCAAAATGATCATTTAGAAAATATAAATTAGACAATATCACTCCTTAGCTTCCCATTGTACCTGGGCTGAAATCCACATACCTGCCATGGCCTACAAAGCATGGAAGTCTCTTGCCCCAGACCTTGGATTGATGAGAAAAGAAATATAGCTCAGAACAGTCTAGGCTATGTGAGGTATGCAAAACTTATCAGGCCCAGAGAGGCATGCCTGTGGGGTTTCAATCATGCCCCACTCCGGGCCCCACTCCCCTATCCCTCCACCCATGCCTGGGGGCAATTGTTTAAAGTCATTTTGTTCCTGACTAGCTGCCTCACCCATTATCTTCATGTTGCTGGAATCTGTGTATGTAGCCAATCAATCACTTATGTTATTTGAGTTATTTATTTATTTTAGAGCCAAGGTCTGACTCTGTTGCCCAGACTGGAGTGCAGTGGTATAATCATAGCTCACTACAGCCTCAAATTCCTGAGCTCCAGCAATCCTCCCTCCCCAGCCTCCTGAGTAGCTGGGAATATGGGAATATACCACCACACCCGACCAATTTTAAAATATTTTTCATAGAAAGAGGTCTTGCTATGTTGCCCAGGCTGGTCTGGAACTCCTGGCCTCAAGCGATCCTCCCACCTCAGTGTCCTAAAGTGCCTAGATTACAGGTGTGAGCCACCATGCCAGGCTACTTATGTTACTTTAATGTAAATTATTGGTAGACAACTCAGGACTGCCTCTTCTTTTCCTTTAAAAATCCACTTATAACTGCTGCTAATTGGAGTGTATATTCAGGGCAACTTGAATCTGTGCTCCCAGGTTCCAATTCTCAAGTTTGGCCCAAATAAACTCTCTACATATACTGATTTGCCTCAGCTTCTACATTTTAGGTCAACAATGGACAATTTCTCAAACTTAAAATGTAAGCTCAGATGTCCCCTCTGAGAGAGGCCTTCTGCGACTCCCCTTTCTAACGCTTCCCCATTCCCTCCCACCACCCACTGCAGTCCCTCTCCACCAGATCACATGCTAACACTTACTGCCTATGGAAATTACTTGTTTACTGTCTGTTCTCTGGCAGATAGTCAGCTCCAGAAGAGCTGAAAGGACATCTTTTTTTTTGTTTACCATTATACACCAGTGTCTAAACAGTGCTGACAAACATAGGTCCTTAAATAGTTGTTGAATAAATGAATGAATGAATTGCCTATGCCCTGATGTACACTGACAATCATTGTATTGAGAATAGAATTTGAAATATTTAGTTTTTTCAGTCCAGATGTCCAACCATAGTCCTAATGGCTAAGGGGAGGCTGTGTGTCTTAAGTGACCCTTTAAGGCCAGGCACGGTGCTCACGCCTGTAATCCTAGCACTCTGGGAGGCCAAGGTGGGAGGATTACTCAAGCTCAGGAGTTTGAAACCAGCCTGATAGTGAAAGTTTATGTTGGGTAAGAAAGAATAAAAAAAAAGCACATAAAATTTAAAAAGTTAAAAAAAAGTGATTTAAAAAGAAACCAGCCTAAGCAAGAGCGAGACTCTGTCTCTACTAAAAATAGAAAGAAATTAATTGGCCAACTAAAAATATATAGAAAAAATTAGCCGGGCATGGTGGCACATGCCTGTAGTCCCAGCTACTGGGGAGGCTGAGGCAAAAGGATTGCTTGAGCCCAGCAGTTTGTGGTTGCTGTGAGCTAGGCTGATGCCACAGCCCTCTAACCCAGACAACAGAGTGAGACTCTGTCTCAAAAAAAAAAAAAAAAAAAAAGTGACCCTTTATTTCTTGAGTTCTTAAGACCAAGGAAGAGGATATGGAGAAAGAGGAGAAAGAGAAGGCTGTTGGAGGAAGGAAGGAGACGGTAAGGACTTTAGAGCTGTAGTTTCTTCCAGTTATCTATTGCTTGTAACAAACCACCCCAAATTTAGTACCGTGAAACTACCACTATTTTATGTGTTCACAAATTCCTTGAGTTCAGGAATTTGTAAGGACACCACAGAGATGGGTTATCTCTGCTCCAGGATGTCTGGGGCCACAGCTGGGACAAGAGGCCAGTAAGGATCAGTAGCACTGAGTTTTCCTTTTGCTCCAAGCTCTAGTATGGCCCATTTGGCACTCTTACTGATCCTGTCTACACTGGACATTTTGAGATGTTGTTCATAATGAATTTTTTGCATTAATTTTTTTATTTTTTTAAATATTGCATCAAAATAGTATTTATTGTAATTTTTTAGTTTCTTGATCCCACCTCCCTTAAATTTTGCCCCTGAGGCAAGTGCCTACCCCTAGTCCCAGCCTTGGGTAGCACAAGAGAGCTGGGATCATTTGGGGCCTTGGAGGTGTTATAATCAAGTCCAAGCTCGTACCACTCAACTCCGGACAGCCAGCGAATCAAGAGACAAGGTGTTGGGACAAGGAAAAGTGACTTTTATTCAGAAAGCCAGAAAACTGTGAAAACAGCAAGCTCATGTCCTAAAGAATCATTTGAAGTTAGTATGAACGTTAGGCCCCTTTTTATATTAAGGGGAGGGGGAGGTTGCAAGAGGTAACCAAGGACTGCAGATCTCAGTGTCAGTAAGGGTCTGAGGAGGTTGTACAACTTCTTTGCTCTTGGTCAGTTCACTTTGGATGAGTAGGTCAGGTCATGAAGTTCCTGTAAATCTTTAACGTGGCATTGTTACTTGTGTGTTTACTTTTCTTATCTCCCCAGAAGGCAGTTTTGGGAAAGGAACAGTTACCATCTTTCTTCTAGCCTAAGTACAGAACTAAGCAGAAGCTTTTAACCTAAAAGATATTACCGGAGGGCATCAGCAGCAAAATGGAGATAGATATGTTAAGCCTTCCTTCCACTGTTACCATGGGACTCTGCTGGGACTGTCAACTGCACTACCCTCACGTAGCTCTCTGTGTAGCCTTGGCTTCATCACGCTTGGCATCTGGGTTCCAAGAGGTGGCAGCCAAGAGCAAGTTTCTAGACATTCTAGACCAAAGTTATATGGCCTTTTTTTGGCCTTACTATGTAAAATCACACAACATAACCTCCTGCCCAGATTCAAGGGAAACACAAACACCCCACACCTCGATGAGAAGAGGGTCAAATAATTTTGTGGCCAAGTTTTAAAGTCACTACAGTGGGCCAGGTGCATGGCCCACATCTGTAATCCTAGCCCTCTAGGAGGCCCAGGTGGGAGGATCGCTTGAGCTCAGGAGTTGAGACCTGCCTGACCAAGAGCGAGACCCCATCTCTACTATAAATAGAAAGAAATTAGCCAAACAACTAAAACTAGAAAAAAATTAGCCGGGCATGGTGGCACGTGCCTGTAGTCCCAGCTACTCAGGAGGCTGAGGCAGGAGGATCGCTTGAGCCCAGGAGTTTGAGGTTGCTGTGAGCTAGGCTGATGCCACGGCACTCTGGCACTCCAGCACGGGCAACACAGTGAGACTCTATCTCAAAAAAATAAATAAATAAATAAATAAAGTCACTACAGTGGGCTATGTGGCACCTGGGGGACATATGTGGTGATGGCTCTATGTCTGTCCAAGTGCACGTGTCCCCGTGGGAGGGGCGGGCAAAGGAGCCTTGTGTTCAATACCCTGGGAAGACCCTGCTGTCTAGTCCCCTCTGCAGGAGACTCTACTTGTCTATTCTTGTTGCCTCCTTCACTTTGAAGTAAAAATAACCAGGGAAAGAGGACTGACTCCTGTGTCCATTCATTTCTTAGTTTTTTTTTTTTTATCATAGAATTAAGATTTTAGAATTTCTTTTAATGATGAGCCCGTTTGACCTAAGACAGCCAAAATCAGAGTGACTGGAGGACTTCTCCAAAGTGGTCCTGCCTGGAATTTATCTCCATCTATAATCACTTTTAAGTGAAAAATGGCAGTTTCCTCGCAGAGAGGATTGCTGTTCCAGGAATTAGTGGTATCGGAACTAGCAGTCTACAGCCACGGAAGTAGTTGTTCACTGGGCTCCCTCCCTAGAGAAGAGAAATTTCAAAGCCATAGAAAGTTTTTTAGGAAGAAGAAATTAATGAATTCTGTTGGGAATTTGAAATGTGTGTGTATATAAATATATTAGTATCTTTTACAAATAAACTATTACCTAAGAACATAAAAATTACTATGTATGACTTAATTAGAAGAAAACTAATTCACTATAAATTAATTTGCCAAATGCATGCTGTCCAAAAATCAATTGGCCAAATGACAATTTGCTGAGTGGCCAATTCACCAAATTACTAATTTACTGAAAGCATGTTTCCTTCAAATATGTGTAAAGTTACAGCAGTTCATATTGGTTGTATTAGTCGGGCCTAAGAGCCGGGAAAAGCTGGAACTTCAGAGTTCTTGGGGACTTCAGATTCTCATCTGCCTCAGTATGCCCTTTTGCCCTTTCTTGGCCCCTTTGCCTCCCTTTCCCTGCCCCACCCTGTCCCCATGCCATCTTCTTGAGGGGGACAGTCTAGATCATGCAGCATAGCAAGCTCCAGCAGGTTCCCTTGCCAGGTCCCCTCTGCCTGCCTCTGTTCCCTGCCCCTGCACTACAGAGAGCTTGTGCAGAGACAAATGAAGATTCCTTAAAATGCTATGAAGACAAAATGAAAATATATTCAAACTTTGCATAAATCTACAAAAACTGTTAAAATCAGACCATCTATATTAGTTACCTTGCTGTATAACAGAGTACCCCAAAACTTAGTAGTTAAAAACTGTAAACAGGCCGGGCACGGTGGCTCATGCCTGTAATCCTAACACTCTGGGAGGCCGAGGCGGGCGCATCCCTCAAGGTCAGGAGTTCAAAACTAGCCTGAGCAACAGCAAGGCCCTGTCTCTACTAGAATAGAAAGAAATTAATTGGCCAACTAAAAATATATATAGAAAAAATTAGCCGGTGATGGTGGCGCGTGCCTGTATTCCCAGCTACTCGGGAGGCTAAGACAGAAGGATTGCTTGAGCCCAGGAGTTTGAGGTTGCTGTGAGCTAGGCTGACACCACAGCACTCTAGCCTGGGCAACAGAGTGAGACTCTGTCTCAAAAAAAATACCAAAACAGTAAACATTTATCATCTCACACAGTTTTTGTGGGTCAGGGATCTGGGAACAGCTTTACTGAGTGGTTCTAGCTCAGGGTCTCTCCTGAAGTTACAATCAAGATGTCAGCTGGGAGTGCAGTCACCTGAAGGCTTGACTGGAGCTAGAGGAGCCATTTCTACTGTGACTCACTCACATACCTGGCAAGTTAGTGCTGGTTATTGGCAGGAGACCTCAGTTCTTCACCACGAGAACCTCTCCATAGGGCTGCTTGAGTGACCGCACAACATGGCAGCTGGCTTCTCCCAGAGCGAGTAACTCACAAAGAGAGAACAAGGAGGAAGCCCCAGTATCTTTTGTAATCTAATGTCAGAAGTTGTACACTGTCACTCTGCTTTATTCTATTAATTAGAAGCCAGTCACTAAGTTCAGCCCACACAAGAGGGGAGTTAGGCTCCACCTCTTGAAAAGAAACATACTATAAACTTTGTGGATGCATTTTAAAACCACCATACCATCTAATAAAAGTTGCTAAAAAGTTAACAAGTATGTATAAGAAACAAGTTTATGGTAAGTCAGAACTGTTTATGAATTTGGAAAATGGTCATAAATTTTTGTCTAATTGACCTAGAGGCTGGAATTAACTAGACTTGCTAATAAAATGATCCTGTTTCATAGAGCAAAGTCGAAAGTATGGCTTATCAGCCCCAAAGTACAACATCAAGGTTAATGGCTGAACAAATTACTGGACTAACATACTGGAATCCTCTAGAGACGTTAGTGCAGGGAAACAGTAGCCCTAAGTGACCAAATAGGACAGACATGGACAAGTCTATGTGTGATACCTATTCTCCCACCCTCCCAAGACCTAGAAAGACAGCGGTAAGGACCTCATTGTTAATTTTGAACTGGTTTTGAACTCCTGACCTCGAGCAATCCACCCGCCTCGGCCTCCCAGAGTGCTAGGATTACAGGCATGAGCCACCACGCCAGGCCCTCATTGTTAATTTTCTTAGGTTCTTGGTTGTATAAAATTACTTAGGTTGCTAATTCTAAAAAATATGATTTACTTAGAAATTCATCACAGATTTGATTTACATCTTTCTTTTTCATAAAAGTATATTTTTGTTGTTTTTCTTTTCTTTTTTTCTTAGAGACTAGAACTCACTCTGTTGCCCAAGCTAGAGTGCAGTAAGGCAATCATAGCTCACTGCAGCCTCAAACTCCTAGGCTCAAGTGATCCGCCTGCCTCAGCCTCTGGAGTAGCTGGGACTATAGGCATGAGCCACAGCGCTGAGCTCATAAAAGTACTTTAAAAATTGAGATTCACATAACATAAAATTAACCATTTTAAAATGCACAGTTCAGTGGCATTAGTATACATTCATAATGTTGACAAAAAACACCTACGGACAGAAAACATCGCTAATATTATGGTAAACCATATTTTAAAAATTATTTTCTTAGCTTCATGCCCTTCACAGGGTTAAGCAAAACTCCAAGCTGTCATTTTTAAAGCTACAACTTTTGCCTCATAGAACTTTGTGCCTTTGCTTTGCTCTTCTCAGCTGACCTGGCTCCACCCTTCCCTGCTGTATAAGAGGCCACCTGTCCTGTGTAACTTCATTGAACAACTGTCACAAGACTCTGACACTAAAGGAGACTTTCACATAAACATCTGTTGGCTATTTTTAAAAGAATCACTACTTCCCCAAAATTACATGAGCACTTCAACTGTGACACTCTATTCAGCATTTATAAAACTTTATAATACAGCCTTCCAGGGAAGTTAAGTAGAAAATCCTGGGGGAAAACTTATTTCTAATTTACCTGGCCCTCAAAACATCTGTGTCCTGCCCTTGCTTGATACTGCCTCCTCTTTAGGGACAGTGGTGGTTGACTCAGGTCTCAGGAATTGTTCAGAGCACCAGCACATGCTGGTTGGACTGGGGGAAACTTGCCTGGAAGAGCAGATACCAGTGGAAGACACACCATAGTATTTCTTTTCTTTCTTAGCAAAGGCAAAATCATAATGATTCGTGATCCAGAAGTACATATACCACCATAGCATATAACATTAATTACTTTGTTGCCTAGCTCTAAAAAAAATAGTGCATAGCATAAATTTTTAATGTTAATATTTCAACATTGGGCTTTGAACAGCATGTGGTAAAAAGAGGTATAGGGATGTACAGGAATCAGAAACAGGATGTAACTGGTCAGGAAGATGCCTGACACTGGTCTCTTCCTTACAACGGTGCAACACACGGAACATGCACACTGGTGCCCTGCTGGAAAGGAAGAAAACCATAGCGTGGAAGCGCACTTCTCACATGTGGCCAGTAGGTGGCAGTCTTGTTTGGAGCGCAGAGAAGGAATCAGGACAAGGCCCTAGGAGCAAGGACAGAAAACAAACCTCACCAGTGCTGTGAGCGCCTTGGAAATGGCTGCGTGGAATATGGAATAGGCACTGTTTCCAGGTGTGATGCTATTTCTAAGGCTCCCTCTGCCAAAAGAATACTAAGCCTGCTGCTACAGCTCTGTTTCTGTTCACTGTGATTCTCTGGGCAAGTCATTCATTCTCAGTTTCTTCATCTATTCAATGAGTTGCGTAGACAGGTAATCATCAGGGTTTCTTATGGTGTGGACAGGCTGTAGATTCTCTAGCTCCTCTTTGGGTTGGAGGAATGAATCTTTCCTCTTGCACCATCGAAGTTTCCCTAGAGTGTGAGTGACAACCACTTTTGTTTGCCGCAGTTTCTTCAGCACCAGCACCATACCTAACACATGCTCGATCATTATCTGTCAAATAAATGAGCATGGGCCCCGCAGAGCTGCTCCCAACTTCATCAGGTCTGAACTCTCAAATGTTCAAGTCCTCCTGATCACACCCTCCTTGAATACCCTCATCCTTCCTTTTGTACATTCTTATTCCTCCACCAGTCCCTTCAGTGTTGATTTTGCAACAGCATTCAGTCCCAGGTCCTCTTCTATTTCTTTGCTGTCTGTGGTACGTCATCCACTCCCACGGCTGTAATTGCCACCTATAATGATAGAAACAGTAGTAGCTAAGCTTTATAAAGTGTTTATGCCAGGTCTTGCTCTTAACTCATTTAATCCTCACAATAAGCTGCTAAGCTGGGCACTATTATTAACTCCATATTGTAGGTGGAGGAAAGAGTGATTGAGTGACTTCTCTACAGCTCAGACCACTCTCCTGAGCTCCAGACTCATGTTTCCACTTGCCTCCTGAACATCTCCCGTTGGATGTCACCAGTGGTCTCCTGATATTCCAGTTCCAAAGCTTTCCTTCTCCAAGGTCCCAATCTCAATGAAAAGTACCCAGCCACCCAGGCTGGAAATGTGGGTAATCAACATCTCTTCCTGCTTCCCACCTTCTACCAACCTCTAACAAAATCATTTAATTCTAACTCGTCAATATTCAAATCTGTTCCCTCTTCTCCATTCATTCTCCACTGCTGTACTTCAGGTCTTCATATTTCTCACCGGCGCTGTCCTCTAAACCAGCCTCCATTGCTCCAGTGCAGTGTCCACACACAGTCTGGTTTTCCTAGTCCACCAGCAGAGTGGAGGCAGCAGAGCTCAAGAATATGGGCTTTAGAATCAGACAGTCATTCTTATTAGCTGTTTGATCTTGGCCAACCTACTCAACCTTTGAGTCTTAGTTTTCTCTGCAATGAAAGATGAGAAAACGCCTGCTGTATAGGGTTGTTGGCTCATGCAAAGCCCTTCAGAAGCTGGGGCTGGCCTACTTCTAGAGGCTTAGTTCTGACCCTTGACCTAACAACCTATGGCCTAGCCAGACCTCCCTTGCTTGCCTGGCCACAAATGTGACATGGTACTATCTAACATGGCACTCGCCACATTCTATATTTCAGCCCCTCCCTTTGCCCCATAGCTTTGCCAACTCAAGTGTCACCTTCTCCAAGGAAGCCTTCTCCTGATTTTCCATCCCCAACTCCTTCAACTGCATCACCCTGCCTGGCTTGCTCTGTGCTCCCATGGCCCTTGTAACACTGTATCTTTTTTTTGAGACAGAGTCTGGCTTTGTTGCCCAGGCTAGAGTGAGTGCCCTGGCGTCAGCCTAGCTCACAGCAACCTCAAACTCCTGGTCTCAAGCAATCCTACTGCCTCAGCCTCCGGAGTAGGTGGGACTATAGGCATGCACCACCATGCCCAGCTAATTTTTTGTATATATATTAGTTGGACAGTTAATGTCTTTCTATTTTTATAGTAGAGACAGGGTCTCACTTTTGCTCAGGCTGATTTCAAACTTCTGACCTTGAGCAATCCACCTGCCTCGGCCTCCCAGAGTGCTAGGATTACAGGCTTGAGCTGCGCCCGGCCTGTAACACTGTATCTTAAATGACAGTTTCCTTATTGTTGTCCCCCATTAGATTGTGATGTCCCTAAGGTCAGTGATTTATCTTAGTTCTCTTCAGATCCGTGGCACAGAAAATATGCCCAATAAGTCTTTTGTTGGATAAATGAATGAATCAATGAATAAATCAACAACTGCTTAAATTTAAGACAGTTGGTTGTTAATAGCACCACAAGCTTTAGGTGAAGCTGCGCACAACAGTAGTCTCTTGTTGCCCCTTGCTTTCTAAATGACTCTGCTGTGCTCTCTAGCACATCTGAAGAGTTGTAACTGGCTGGGTTCTTGTAGAGACATTTGGGCAGGGACCAGCACTTTTGCTTTGGGTGTAAACAGTGACAGCTGTGAATTTTAAAACCCAATCAAAAATGATTCAGTGAATAAATCTTCATTTTTCCAAGGAGTTACAAGTGTTGCAGATACATAATTAATGAAAGAGCAAGCATTTAGTGTAAAGTGAATAGGCAGAACTGGATATTCTTCTCTTGGTTTACTTGATCCTACGCAGGCAGAAAATGCTATTTGTGGTCAGGGAAATTTCATAAAAATATCTTTACCCATTCATTTCTACCCCGAATGTCCACCAAGTCATGTCTTGCTGCAAGACGAGCTCTCTTAGGCCCAGGATGTCCTGGCACAAAGGTGCTGCCAGCTTGTGCCTGGGAAGAGCTCAGCTACTAATGAGGAATGTGCTACAGCTGACAAAGCCAAGTGTCATCAGATACCAGGAGGAGCCAAACCATTTGGATCCAAAAAATGAGCTGTACTAATTCAAGAAGAGGGAAGAAAGGTTTTTGTAACCAAACAATAGCAGAGCAAGTGAGAAAAACTTGGGGACTTTGCGCATCAGCCAGTGCAGGCAGCCAGAAGTATCTGAGGCTGCAATTGTGTCCAGATGAGAGTATTTGGAGGAAGCTAGAGGGGACTGGGGTGCTCTGCACCTTCCCAGGGTTGGCCTCTTGCCCTCCACAGTGTTACTGTGTCTGTGATTCCAAATTAGAACTACATCTGGGCAACCAGAGGCTGCGAGTGGTGGGCAGCCGGGGTTGCAAGGGCTACTCTGGAAGACGTGGACAAAAGGGGCAGACCAGAAGCAGTGGCTGGATGGTCATAGGGAGTGTTTCTGAATGAAGCAGCTGTTTCTGAATCAGGAAGGTCCACAGAGGAAAGGGTCTACTGTAGAGTTTGTCCCCAGAGTGCTGACAAGCCCTGGAAGGGCTAACGCAGGTGTCCTTAAAGATCTTCATCTAGGGGTAAATCTTTGATTCTATAACTGGGAAAATCAGGATGAGACAAAACTGGCTTTGTGGGGGGCTTCAGGACCAGGCCCTCTGGTGTGCCCCGTGGCTCTGGAGCCTGGGGGTGGGTGGGAGGCATCCAGGATCAGGCACAAGGGCCATTTGGGGAAGTACACAGGTTATCTGTTGATAGATTTTCTGTGCCTTTCCTTAGATTGACTCACCAGTCCAAACTAGTTCTCTTTTTCCTGCTAAAAAGGCACTCTGAGGCCTGGCGTGAAGTCAGCTCCCCCACCCTGTGACAGTGTTTGCAACGCACGATGCTCAACAAGAGGAGAGTTGAGGGTGCAGTGTGCAAAACACAGGATGGACTGCTGCCTCTCTCCCCAGCCTCTGCCTTCCACACCACTGCTCTGTGGGTAATTGTCAATGGCAGTTTTCTGACAAGATTATAAATCACCAGCACATGTTCACTTTTAGGCAGCCTATGTTTGTTTGGAGTTAGACAAGTAAATCTCCCGAGAGCTGAAAGCAGTCTCTTGTGGAGACCTGTTCTGTGTGCTCTGAGGATCCATGCAGTCCCCTTCACTGGCCACTTCACCAGGCACCCTGTGTCTCCCACTGTGAGGAAGGGCCCCACCCTTCACTTTCCATCATGCCTGGCTCATATGAAGTGAGCATCCACAGAGTGTTGCTCAGTTCTGGGCTGGCCAAGAAGTATGAGGTCCTGGCTTCAAAGAGTTCTCGCAAAGTTGGCTGTGGGGGATGGGGCCAGGGCTGTAGTGGTCCTGGCTTTCCGGCCTGTGGAAGAGTCAGAACTGAGAATGGTTCTGTAGCTCAGCCGGATGAAGAACACAGTGGCCAGAGCAGAGCCTCCTCTGGAGTCATCTACCATCAGCCTGGCAGTTTCCAAGCATGATCCTAGGCTGCCATGACTAAAGTGGCCGATCCAGTCGGTTCTTTTCAGCAACGTTTATGGAGCATGCATCATGTGCCTGGAATGGTTTGAGGCTCGGGATAAACAGAGATGTCAGATATGTTCACTGGAGTTCATACACCAGTGCAGAGACAGACCGTCACTGGATGGGACCCGTGTTCTATGGCAAGAGAACAGCACGGTGGGGTCAGGGACACAGAACATCTACTCCCAAGCAGAGAGTGGAGGCAGGGGAAGAAGGGGCCAGAAAGGTTCCTGAAAGTTGATTTCTGAATGGAGTCTAGAAGAATGAATAGCAACAGCCAGGCGAGGAAGACTTCCTGACAATGGTAGGCTTGGCAATTTGGACCAGTCTTCCTCCTGGAACTAGTAAAATATCTAGAAGAAAAAATCTTGTAGTCTCTTTAATAGCATTGTAGAGCAGTACAGTGGGGAATTACCAGACCCAAATCTAGGGAATGATGAGAACTCAGAAAGAAAAGCCTAACACTCAAAGAAACTAAGAAGCATCAAAAGGCAAAGGAGAGGCCAGGCGCGGTGGCTCACGCCTGCAATCCTAGCACTCTGGGAGGCCGAGGTGGGTGGATTGTTTGCGTTCAGGAGTTTGAGACTAGCCTGAGCAAGACCCTGTCGCTCCTAAAAATAGGAAAAACAAGTCAGCTAGGCAGGGTATGGTGGTGCTACAGTCCCAGCTACTCAGAGGATAAAGTAGAAGGATGGTTTAAGCCCAGGAGTTTCAGGCTACTGTGAGCTAGGCTGACATCACAGCACTTTAGCCTGGGAAACAGAGCAAGACTCCCTTTCTAAAAGGGAAGAAACAGGAACTAAAAGGCATGCTTCCTACCTTTTAGTCAGACTTGCATCCTGACCAATCAGCCAAAAGTCTGCTTTTCATAGAACACATACTTAGCCTTGCCTAAGCAAGACTTCAAAAAATTTGGTTACCAACTCATAACTGTCTCTCTCCACGGAAATCTTTAGTAAAAGGCGAAAGATTTATTCGTTTTGAAGAGAAACCAGAGTATGTTTGTGGTTGTTGTGCCCGGCTTCGCACATATTATCTGGTCCCCCAACACTTGTGGTGCCTTTGGACCTACCAACAAAAGCTTTTCTTCTACTGTAGAGAATTGTCCCAAATATGACCTTACTGGGTAAAAATCTCCGGACAAGGAAATAAAAGGCTAATTGTCATTGTTCAAACAGATAATCCTGGTAATAGTTTTGGTGTCCTGCATTGCATTCTGGGATGCAAATGAGCTAAGCAGAGGGCTAAGAATTTTCCCTAAATCCTGTCTCCCCTGGGAGTAAATAGAGAGATATGCACTTGATCCCTGAGCTGGGGAAAGTACATGTCCTGTCTTCCATATAGCAAGCACATGTGTTCAGAGTAGCATTTAGCCTAGTATACCATTGCCTTACCACGTCCTCCTGCCTCTTCTAGCTCTGCCTCCATATGGTTCATTTCTCTTCTTTACAAAAATATGTAGCCTTCCCCCATCCTCCCAGGTGCTCCCACAGCCCCTCTTTTGACTTCTTTCTTTCTTTTTTTTTGTTTTGAGACAGAGTCTCACTCTGCTGCCTTGGCTAGCATGCCATGGCATCAGCCTAGCTCACAGCAACCTCAAACTCCTGGGCTCAAGTGATCCTTTTGCCTCAGCCTCCCTCCCGCGTAGCTGGGACTACAGGCATGCACCACCATGCCCGGCTAATTTTTCCTATATGTTTTTAGTTGGCCAATTAATTTCTTTCTATTTTTAGTAGAGACGGGGGTCTCACTCTTGCCCAGGCTGGTTTCGAACTCCCGACCTTGAGTGATCCTCCCACCTAAGCCTCCCAAAGTGCTAGGATTACAGGCATGAGCCACCATGCCCGGCCTCTTTTGACTTCTTTCATACCACTTGTCACAATATTGTTGCTGCCCAACCAGGTCATTTGCCCGCTGCCCAAGAGGAAGGCAATACGCTGAGTCGGCAGGGTTTAAGGCAGAGAAAGACAAAGAGTTTATTCTGCATAGTACTAAGTGGGAAGACAGAAGAAATTTCTCACATCTGCCTCCCCAAGAATTTGTGAGCCAGGGTTTTTAAAGACAGTTTGGTGTAGGCAACTGAATCTGTTAATTGGCTGGGTTCAGAGTAGAACCATAGGATTGTAGAAATTGTCTTCTTTGCTGACCAGGTTCTTGGGTGGGGTGTTATAAGACCAGTTGAGTCAGTTCCTCAGTTGGTGGCCACTGGTCTGGGGTGGGTCAGGCATTCCACTGGAATGCCAGACCTGGAAGATATCTCAGAAACTACCCCTAGGTTTCAATAAGGTGATATTACCTATGGAGAAAGCTAAAAATATTTTTGACCACCAGCTATGTGGCTTCAGAGTGGCAATTATAGAGAAGTAAATAGGGGGACAGTGGCTGATTATTATCATTATTTTTAGCTAAGCCCCAACCACAGTTCTTGCCTTGTACCCCTTTTTATTAATTAATTTGTAAGGATGGTTTCAATAGTGTTGCTGCTTGGGAGGAAGAGAAGGAAAAAAAAAAAAAAATATATATATATATATATATAGAGAGAGAGAGAGAGAGAGAGAGTCACTGCCTATTAGTCATGCTCAGGGAAAGTTGGTTGAACAAATGAATTCCCCAACACCCAGTACAGCACCCTGCACGGTAAGCATTCAAATGCCCGGAAAGGCTGAGCGAATGCTGGAATGAATGAATGACTAGAAAGTATCTACAGAAAAGCCCTGCAGGAAATTCCCTCTATAAATTCTAGTCCCCTCCTCCTTCCTAACCAAATCTTTCCCTCCTTTGTTTCTACCACTTCCTTGCTGTGTACCTTAGGCAAAGGGCTTCAACCTTCTGTGCCTCATTACCACAAATGTGAAATGGGGAAGCTAAGCTCATTCGGTTACGGTGAGCCTCAGAGAGATACTTAGCACAGGGCCTCGGCCACTAAAGGCTCCACACGCTTAGTGAGAAAGAGCTTCTCTCATTTAGTGAGAAAGAGCTTCTCTCAGCTACCGCCTACATGGCTTCCTCACTTCGCACTTCCTGCCACACCTCCCCCACCCACTTGCTCTGTCTCCCTCTCACCCCTCCTCTTTCTCCTTCCTGTCTCCTATTACTTTATTTATTTATTTAGAGACAGAGTCTGTTGCCAGGGCTAGAGTGCAGTGGCGACATCATAGCTCACTGCAGCCTCAAACTCCTGGCGATCTGCAGGCCTGGGCCTCCCAAAGCCCTGGAAATTACAGGAGTCAGCCACGGTGCTGGGCCCTGTCTCCCTTTAAAGACCTAGTCCTCTAGCACTCTGGGAGGCTGAGGCAGGAGGATTGCTTGAGCTCAGGAGTTCAAGACCAGCCTGAGGAAGAACAAGACCCCCATCTCTACTAAAAATAGAAGAAATTAGCCAGGCATGGTGGTGTGTGCCTGTAGTCCCAGCTACTTGGGAGGCTGAGGCAGGAGGATCGCTGGAGCCCAGGAGTCTGAGGTTGCTGTGAGCTATGATGATGCCACGGCACTCTAGTCTGAGCAACAGAGTGAGGGTCTGTCTCAATCAATCAATCAATAAAGACCCAGTCTTTCCCTCTGCCATGAAACCTGGCTTCCTTCAAAGGGAAGTATCAGCCTCCATCTCTGACATCTCTGGGCCATCTCGCTGGGTGTGCTCACCATCCAACTCTTCCTCCTCCTACCCCTTCAGCCCCCTCCTCCTCTTCAACCGAAGTGTCACCTTCCCAGCTCCCGCTACACCTGCACAGTGCTGGGCAGAAAAGATGCTAAGACGGGTCAGCAAGAAGACAGTGAAGAAAAGTGACTTGGTTCAAGGGGCTCTTAGCTTCCCTGGCGGGAGGGGCCTCAGGCCTCGCCATCTCTGCCCTTCCCCCAGCCATCGAGCTAATCAAGGACCTGGTCAGCTACGAAGTGCGCCTGGCGCTGCTCAAGGGCCTGGTGGCGCTGCTGATGCCGTCCCTCAAGGAGACCTCCAAACTGCAGTCCAAGATCCTCAAGGGTAGGGACATGCTCCGATGGGGCTGCCTGGGCAGAGGGAGTGGGTGGCTCCCGCCTCACGGCCGCTCCCCACCCCTAGACTCCTCCGTTCTCCAGCTCACCGCCCACCTGCCCATGTTCTTGCAGCAGGCCTCAGCCGCCAAGACCATCGGGTAAGCGGGCAGCGGGTAGTGGGTGGCTGCAGCAGCCAGGCTCGGCACTGCCCGTGGGCCCAGGGAGCGGGAGAGTCCCCAGGGGTCGCCATAGACTAAACCCCCGGTGCAGGGTCCTGGCGCGCAGAGACTTCAGCATCGCCGAGGAGCTGCTGCACCTGCGCGTGGTGCACAGCCTGATGGTTGCCATGGGCAACACGGACCACAGCAACAGCCAGCGGCTGGCCAGCCTCACGCTGGAGGTGCGCTGGCCACTGCCTGGCGGGCGGCGGGGCGGGAAGAGGTGGGGCGGGCAGGCACAGTCACGCGGCCCCTCCCGGCCTCCGCAGTACTTCGTGCAGATGTTCCCAGTGGTGGAGGAGCACGTGCACAAGTCCATGGGGGAGGAACTCTACCAGCTCTTCCTTGTAAGTGCTCCCTCCCCAGCCCACCGCAAAAGCAGCTGTTGGCTCAGACAGTCTTGTGGCCCTCCACATCAGGGTCCCTGCCCTGGTACACACCACATGCACAAAATGGGCCTGGCCACCAGCTACAGGAGGGACTGCCCGGGCCTGGGCTCCTCCACTCGCTGTCTTCCTCTTTCCTTTCCTGTCCTTTCAGTTGGCTGGGAGCCTACCCACCACCCACCCTCCCACTCCCAAACCCCCAACCTCCCTCTGTCCACACCCAACTCCAAGCCCAGACTGCGCTGACACCCCAGCCCAGTCCCCCTTGCTCCTGTCCTCAGAGCAACCCCGAGGACTTGTACATGAAAATGGACAGCATTCAGGCTGACATCTTGGCGGACAATAAAGTCAACATTAGCAAAGGTGAGCGAGGAAGGAGGGGAGCCGGGGCGCAGACGCAGCCAGCTCCCGGCTCATGCTCTCATGCTCTCATGCTCGCTGTTCCGCCCACAGCACTATACCTCCATAACAGAAGCTGCAGCGATGCGAGCTTTGCCTTTGGCCCTCACAGTGCGGATCAGATGGACTACATATCACAGTCCGAGGAGGATGCGGAATCAAAGGAGTAACAGCCCCCGAGGCAAACAGGGAAGGCCAAGGCTGTGTGGCAGGGAAGCCTGGCAGAAGGAAGGAGCTTAGGGTTGGATCAGGGGACTCCACTTGGCCCTAGGTGGGAAGCTGGGGGTTAGGCTTTCCAGTGCAGAAGAGCGAGCTACTGGCTCAATAAACAGTCTTGATAGCTATCTGTTCTTTGTGTGTGTGGAGGGGAAAGGGAGATCAATGAGAGCTATATGATAGATTGGGGTGCCTGACCTCACCAAATTAAAAAGCCAAGTCCAAGCCAGACATGGTGGCACGTGCCTGTAGTCCCAGCTATCCCGGAGGCTGAGGCTGAGGATCGCTTGAGCCCAGGAGTTCAAGGACAACCTGAGCAACACAGTGAGACCCCTTCTCAAAAAAATAAAAACAAAACAAAAAAAACAGGTCCAGAGGGAAGGGTCACCAATACCCTAGGAGGTTCAAGGGCCTCACCTCAATTCCCTGATGGCCCGGGCACTCTCTCCTCCAGAACACCATGCCCACCTGGTTTTTCTCCTGCCTCTCTGATTGGTTCTTCTAATTCACTTTATTTATTTTTTTTTTTGAGACAGAGTCTCACTCTGTTGCCCGGGCTAGAGTGTTGTGGCGTCAGCCTAGCTCACAGCAACTTCAAACTCCTGGGCTCAAGTGATCCTTCTGCCTCAGCCTCCCAAGTATCTGGGACTGCAGACATGCTCCATCATGCCTGGCAAATTTTTTATATATATTTGTAATTGTCCAGCAAATTTATTTCTGTTTTTTTTTTTTTTTTTTTTTTAGTAGAGACGGGGTCTCGCTCTTGCTCAGGCTGGTCTCAAACTCCTGAGCTCAAATGATCTGCCAACCTTGGCCTCCCAGAGTGCTAGGATTACAGGCGTGAGCCACCACGCCCGGCCTTCTCATTCACTTTTGCTGATTTCTCCTCTTCATTCCAACCTCTTTCAAGTTGAAGTGAAGGCAGGATTCTGACTTTGAGCCTCTTCTCTGTGTACTTTTACACCATGGTGAACTCAACTTGTCTCAGATGAGTTCTTTAAATGTGTCTTTAAATACCACTTATATGCCAATGACTCCTACGTTTCTATTTCCAGCTAAACATTTCCACCTCACTATGTCTAAAACTGAACTCCTAATCCTATGCCACCTTCCCCAATTCACCTGATAGCAACTCATCCTTCCTGTAACTCAAAACAAAATACTGAGCTGAGCATGGTGGCTCACGCCTGTAATCCTAGCACTCAGGGAAGCCAAAGCAGGAGGATCACTTAAGGTCGGAAGTTTGAAACCAACCTGAGCAAGAGCAAGACCTCGTCTCTACTAAAAATAGAAATAAATTAATTGGCTAACTAAAAATATATATAAAAAATTAACTGGGCATGGTGGCCCATGCCTGTAGTCCCAGCTACTTGGGAGGCTGAGGCAGTAGGATTGCTTGAGCCCAGGAGTTAGAGGTTGCTGTGAGCTAGGCTGATGTCACAGCACTTTAGCCCAGGCAACAGAGTGAGACTCTGTCTCAAAAACAAAAAGAAACTAGTGGAGTGCTCCTTGATGTCTCCCTTTAACATCATTGACTATTCTGTCTGCTGACTCTGCCTTCCAAATATATCCAGAATCCAGCCTTCTCTCACTACCTGCATTGCTAGAACCCTGGGTTGAGCCACCGTCTTCTCTCCCCCATGTTACTCTTTCCTCTCCCTTTCTTTCCAATACAGCAGCCAGTGTGGTCCTTTTTTTTTTTCTTTGAGTACACACATGTATTTAACAATACAGTTTTATGGCTGGGCGCGGTGGCTCAAGCCTGTAATCCTAGCTCTCTGGGAGGCCGAGGTGGGCGGATCGTTTGAGCTCAGGAGTTCGAGACCAGCCTGAGCAAGAGCGAGACCCCGTCTCTACTATAAATAGAAAGAAATTAATTGGCCAACTAAAATATATATAGAAAAAATTAGCCGGGCATGGTGGCGCATGCCTGTAGTCCCAGCTACTTGGGAGGCTGAGGCAGCAGGATTGCTTGAGCCCAGGAGTTTGAGGTTGCTGTGAGCTAGGCTGACGCCATGGCACTCACTCTAGCCTGGGCAATAAAGTGAGACTCTGTCTCAAAAAAAAAAAAAACAAAAAAAAAAACAATATAGTTTTACACAGAATGGTAAGAGCACTTTTCTTCATAGTTTACAGAAGGGCTTGAAACACATGGATTTTCTATTAATATCCATACCATAGCACATCCAAATCTAAACTCCTAAATAGATGCATTATAATTTGTTTAGAATTTAAAGGCTTAATGGCAATAATCAGAGGAGGAAAAAGAACATGTAAGTTTATTTTACATAACTGACCAAAAAATAAATTCAAGAAATAGTAAATAGAATTTAATAGGGTCTCATGCGCCCCGAAGGAGGTGGTGCTCGATTTGGAGGGGTAATTGCTATGTCCAAATAATCTCCTATTTGGAACTTCTGCGACTGCAGGGTCATGGAATCATCAGTCCCCTTTCGGCCAGACATAGTGCTGCCAATCTCCTTAACTCGATAGCCAGGTCTTTTAAGATCTGTAAAAACAATTGCAAAATTGAAGTGTGTGCCCTTCTTTCTAGCTTCTGGGTAGACTTCTTTTACTAAACTAGTCAGTTCTTTCAAGGTTGCATCCATCCAAGCGTAGATCTGCAGTTCGCTGGATGGTACGTTCCCGCGGGAGAACTCGTCCATTCGGTGGTGGCGGCCGTTATTGGCGGTGAAGACCCGGAGCAGCAACGGGCAGGTCTTCTCGGGGTCGATCGGCTTCTCCGGCTCCTTCTTAATTTCCTCCTGGGTGACGCGCGATTCTACCGCCATCTTCCTCCTATGGCGCGCGAGACGCTCTCAGTGTGGTCCTTTTTTTCCCCTGCATATTATGGGGTCACAAATGTTTAGGTTACATATGTTGCCCTCCCCCCACTCCCCCCTGAGTCAGAACTTCAAGCGTGTCCATCCCCCAGACAGTGCGCATCACACTCATTATGTATGTATATACCCATCCCCTCCTTCCCCTAGTGTGGTCCTTTTAAACTTCAGATTCTGTCACTCTTCACAAAACCTTGCAGGGCTCCCCATTTCACTGAGTAAAGCTGAAGCCCTTACTATGGCCTACACAGCCCTAGGTGGTCTAGTCTCCCATTACCCCTCCAAGCTCTTCTACTTCTCTCTCTCCTTCACACTGGCCTCCCTTGCTGGCTCTTGAAATTGACAAACAAGCTGCTGCCTTAGAGCTTCTGTACTGGCTGTTCACTCAGCCTGGAGCTTTGCTCCACATATCTATGGGCAAGGCTAACTCTCTCGTCTCCCTCAACTCTCTACACAGACTTCACCTTCTCAGTGAGAGCTAACAGCTCACTCACTGCAACCTTGACCTCTCCAGCATGAGATCCTTCTGCCTCAGCCTGCCAAGTAGCTGGGACTACAGGCATGTGCCACCTGCTAATATTTTATTTATTTATTTATTTATTTTTGAGACAGAGTCTTGCTTTGTTGCCCAGGCTAGAGTGAGTGCCGTGGCGTCAGCCTAGCTCACAGCAACCTCAAACTCCTGGGCTCAAGCAATCCTCCTGCCTCAGCCTCCCAAGTAGCTGGGACTACAGGCATGTGCCACCATGCTCGACTAATTTTTTCTATATATATTAGTTGGCCAATTAATTTCTTTCTATTTATAGTAGGTAGAGACGGGGTCTCGCTCTTGCTCAGGCTGGTTTTGAACTCCTGACCTCGAGCAATCCACCCGCCTTGGCCTCCCAGAGTGCTAGGATTACAGGTGTGAGCCACCGCGCCCGGCCATATTTTATTATTTTTTGTAGAGACAGAGTCTCCTTATGTTGCCCAGGCTGGTCTCAATCTCCTAGCCTCAAGTGATTCTCCTACCTCTGCCTCCCAAAGTGCTGGGATTACAGGCGTGAGCCACCATATCCAGCCAAGGGCCACTCTTTTAAATTGCAATACACACTACCTCTCTCTATACTCATCCTCCCCCCCCCAACTTTGCTATTTTTCCACAGCATTACTTTATTTATTACGTTTATTTATTGTCTGTCTCTCCACCTGACTGTAAGCTCCACTAAGGCAGACAAATTTCTTTTTCTTTTTTTTATCTTTTTTTGTCCTCCCCTCCCCAGGATATTTCTTTTATTTGCTGATACATTCCCCAACCCTTAGGACAATGCCTAACACGGATGAGTCAATGATGGAGGCATTGTGAGAGAATTGTACCCTCCAAGTCAGAGGAAATAAGTGGCAGTAATTTTCCAGGCAGCCACAAGAGGGCATCACCAGCCCTGATATTGTTGGCTTAAGGCAGCAGCTCAGCTTTCCTCTATTTGGACCTAGCAATGAGAGAAAAGCTAACAAAATATAGTTGCGTTTTCCATAATGCTAAATGGATTTCCTATGGTCCTCAAACCTGGATTTAAAAAAATAAAAATGGCCGGGCGTGGTGGCAAAAAAAATAAAAAATAAAAATAATAAATGGATTTTCTATTTTAGAGAGGTGTCCTTTATGCTGAGATCATTCTTACTGTTTTTAGTCTTGAAATGTCCTTTTTTCCTTCCAAAGCCTAATCTGGTCTATAAATGTCCTTTCTTTCATATAATAATGGTAAAAAAAATAGTATCCCAGAATATTTTTGGAAATTTTAGTAATTGGAAAATCCAAAAATTTGGAAACCACTGGTCTAAAGTGCTCATAGTTTAATAAAAACAACAGAATTTTTAGAAACTAAATCTTGGTGTGGTGGTTCATGCCTGTAATCCCAGCACTTTGGGAGGCTGAAGCAGGAGGATTGCTTAAGTCCAGGAGTTTGAGACCAGCCTGGGCAACATAGGGAGACACCGTCTCAAAAAAAAAAGACTAAATCTTAAGTATGACACAAGTGTCTAAAACATATATTTACCCTAAAATCAAAGTCTGAAAAAAAATAAAGAAAGAAGAAACAAGAACTTAAAAACAGAAAAAAAAAATTAAAAAGAAAAAAATAAAATAAATAAAACATATACAGTAGTCCCACTTATCCATACTTTTGCTGCTTTCGGCAGTTTCAGTTACCTATGGTAGAGTACAATATGATATTTTGAGAAAAAGAGACCACATTCAGAAAACTTTTATTATAGTATATTGTTATAATTGTTGTATTTCATTATTAGTTGTTGTTTTATTTTGTTGTTTATTTTTTGAGACAGAGTCTCACTCTGTTGCCGGAGCTAGAGTGCCGTGGCATCAGCCTAGCTCACAGCAACCTCAAACTCCTGGGCTCAAGCAATCCTGCTGCCTCAGCCTCCCGAGAAGCTGGGACTACAGGCATGCGCCACCATGCCCAGCTAATTTTTTCTATATATTTTTAGTTGGTCAATTAATTTCTTTCTATTTTTAGTAGAGACGGGGTCTCACTCTTGCTCAGGCTGGTTTCGAACTCCTGAGCTTGAGCAGTCCGCCCGCTTTGGCCTCCCAGAGTGCTAGGATTACAGGCGTGATATTAGATATTATTAATTTCTTACTATGCCCAATTTATAAACTTTATCATCAGCATGTATTTATGGGAAAAAAACATAATATATATAGGATTCAGTACTATCCAAGGTTTCAGGCATCCACTGGGGGTATAGGAACATATCTGTTGGAGATAAATGGGGACTACTATATAGTACATGGAATTTATTAATATATATTTATTTCCTCCATTTTTATTTTGAAAAATTCAGCTACAAAAAAGCTGAAATAACAGTATAATAAATACCTATCTACCTATACATTTTGAGACATTTGCTTTCTCTCTCTCTCTGTTTGCTATTTGAAAGTTTCAGGTATCATAATCCAACCAAGTACATTATATTTCTACAAAGAATAAAACATTCTCCTACATAATTACAGCATTATTATTGTGGTAATCTGGGTAATAGCCTCCAAATATGTCCACATCCTAATCCCTACAACCTGTGAAGATATTGCCTTACATGATAAAAGGAATGTTGCAGTTGTCATTAAGGATCTTGACATGGGAAGATTATCCTGGATTCTCTGGGTGGGCACAAGGTAATCACAGAGTCCTTAGAAGAGGCAAGCAGGAGGACCCAGAGGTAATGGTAGGAGATGACATAACAGAAGCTAGAGGGTTGGTGTGATGCCAGGAAGGGGCCATCAGCCAAGAAATGCAGGTAGCTTTTAGAAGCTGAAAAGGCAAGAAACAGGTTCTTCTTCCTCCAGAAGGAATGCAGCCCTGCTAACAATTTGATTTTAGACTTTTTTTTTTTTTCAGACAGAGTCTCACTGTGTTGCCCGGGCTAGAGTGCCATGGCGTCAGCCTAGCTCACAGCAACTCAAACTCCTGGGCTCAAGCAATCCCGCTGCCTCAGCCTCCCAAGTAGCTGGGACTACAGGCATGCACCACCATGCCCGGCTAATTTTTTCTATATATATATTTATTTTTTTTTTTTTTTTTTTGAGACAGAGTCTTGCTTTGTTGCCCAGGCTAGAGTGAGTGCCGTGGCGTCAGCCTAGCTCACAGCAACCTCAGACTCCTGGGCTCAAGCGATCCTCCTTCCTCAGCCTCCCGAGTAGCTGGGACTACAGGCATGTGCCACCATGCCCGGCTAATTTTTTTTTAATATATATATTAGTTGGCCAATTAATTTCTTTCTGTTTTTATAGTAGAGACGGGGTCTCGCTCAGGCTGGTTTTGAACTCCTGACCTTGAGCAATCCGCCCACCTCGGCCTCCCAGAGTGCTAGGATTATAGGCGTGAGCCACCGCGCCCGGCCTATATATGTTTTTAGTTGGCCAATTAATTTCTTTCTATTTGTAGGAGAGCTGGGGTCTCGCTCTTGCTCAGGCTGGTTTTGAACTGATCTTCAGTGATCCTCCTGCCTCGGCCACCCAGAGTGCTAGGATTACAGGCGTGAGCCACCATGCCTGGCCTGATTTTAGACTTTTGATTACCAGAACTGTAGGGGAACAAATTCGTGTTGTTTTGAGCCACTACATTTGTGGTCATTTGTTACAGCAGCAACAAGAAAACTAATACAATTAGTAATTCAATAATGTTATCTAAAATAGAGTACATATTAAAAGTTCCCAAATTGTCCCCAAAATGTACCTTTTGTATCTTCTGTTTTCTTCTCTCTCGTTTTCTTCTTTCTTTTTATTTATTTTGTTTTTGTTGTTATTTGGCTTTAGGATCCAATTAAGGTTCGTGTATTGTATTTGGTTATCATGTCCTGTATATATACATGCACTGTATATAGTTTATTTTTAAAGTTCAAATTTATAACACTATATTCATCCACACAAAAATTTGAAATCACAGATAAACCTGATATTTTTTGTGTTTCATCTATCTCACCTGTGACTTATTTCTTTTCCTTCAGTTGAACAGAAAGAGAAGATGTTGATTCACACAGTTTTAAACAGTTCGCTTTGCTATCTCGGGGTAGCCTGATCTAGAGGTACAAAGGGGAGGAGGAAATGTGTTTCACAGACGCATCAATAACAATATCAAACAACAGACCCTATCCATTTAATAGGCAAGCCTTACCTTCAGAAAAGATGGAGCTAAATGACAAATACCTATCCTTAGACTTTGCCTTGTGGTGACTGTAACAGTTTCTGGCACTCTTTTTTTTTTTTTTTTGCCAAACACAAAGCTTTACATTCTGGCACTCTTGAGAGTATACTTATTTATTTATTTTTTTTATTTTTTTTTTTTTTTTGAGACAGAGTCTCACTTTGTTGCCCAGGCTAGAGTGAGTGCCATGGCATCAGCCTAGCTCACAGCAACCTCAATCTCCTGGACTCAACTGATCCTCCTGCCTCAGCCTCCCAAGTAGCTGGGACTACAGGCATGCGCCACCATGCCCGGCTCATTTTTTGTATAAATATTTTTAGTTGGTCAATTAATTTCTTTCTATTTTTGGTAGAGACAGGGTCTCGCTCAGGCTGGTTTCGAACTCCTGACCTCGAGCAATCTGCCCGCCTCAGCCTCCCAGAGTGCTAGGATTATAGATGTGAGCCACCACGCCCGGCCTTGAGAGTATACTTAAACCTAGGCAACAGACTGGTTTGATACTTCACATCATCTTGAGTTTTATCAAACCATTATAACCATAATCAAATGTCTTTCCCAACTTTCCTTTTTTTTTTTCTCAGAGACAGGGTCTCGCTCTGTCACCCTGGCTGGAGTGCGATGGGGAGCTGTCATAGCTCACTGCAACTCGAACTCCTGGGTTAAAGTGATCCCCCTGCTCAGCCTCCTGAGTAGCTGGGACCACAGACATGCCACTAGGCCTGGCTAATGTGTTTTATTTTTTTGTAGGGATGGCATCTGGCCATATTGCCCAGGTTGGTCTCAAACTCCTGCCCTCAAGGGATCCTCCCTCCCTCCCACCTCCCAAAGGGGTGGAATTATAGAATTACAGGCAGGGGCCACCCCACCCAGTCCTCAACTTTCCTATTTCTAATAAAAGATGCAGTTCTAGTTGTTTTTTGTTTTTGTCTTGCTCTGTCCCTCTGGCTAGAGTACAATCGGTGTCATCATAGCTCACTGCAACCTCAAACTCCTGGGCTCAAGTGATCCTCCTGGGACTACAGGTGTGGGCCACCTTGCCCAGCTAATTTTTTCTATTGTTTGTAGAGAAGGGGGGTCTCACTATTTATTCCTCAGGCTGATCTGGAACTCCTGGCCTCAAGCAATCCTCCTGCCTCAGCTTCCCACAGTGCTGGGATTACAGGTGTGAGATACCTTGCTCAGCCGAAGTTCTACTTTTAAGGCTAAATTACGGCCAGGCATGGTGGCTCACGCCTGTAATCCTAGCACTCTGGGAGGCCAAGGTGGGAGGATCGCTTAAGGTCAGGAGTTAGAAACCAGCCTGAGCAAGAGCAAGACCCCGTCTCTACTAAAAAATAGAAATAAATTAATTGGCCAACTAAAAATATATAGAAAAAAAATGAGCCTGGCATGGTGGCGCATGCCTGTAGTCCCAGCTACTCAGGAGGCTGAGGCAGGAGGATCGCCTGAGCCCAGGAGTTTGAGTTTGCTGTGAGTGAGGCTGATGTCACGGCACTCTAGCCCCAGCCACAGAGTGACACTCTGTCTCAAAAAAAAAAAAAAAAAAAAATTAGCAAGGGGTGAAAAAAAAATAGGCAGGGGGCGTAGGTGCACACCTGTAGTCCCAACTACTTGGAAAGCTGAGGCAGGATTCCATGAACCTGGAAGGTTGACGTTGCAGTGAGCTGTGATGATGTCACTAATGCACTCCAGCCTGGGTGACAGAGTGAGACACTCACTCAAAAAAAAAAAAAAAAAAAAAAGCTGTCAAACTTATATAAGTGCAACACTTAAAGCCAGAGCCCCAGAAAGTTGTCTGGCCTTGCCGGGCGGTGCTCTCTGATACTTCCTTGAAAAACGTTTGGGAACAAACATGTCCCAGCTTGAACTTTTTTTTTTTTTTTGAGACAGAGTCTCGCTTTGTTGCCCAGGCTAGAGTGAGTGTCCTGGCGTCAGCCTAGCTCACAGCAACCTCAAACTCCTGGGCTCAAGCAATCCTGCTGCCTCAGCCTCCCGAGTAGCTGGGACTACAGGCATGCGCCACCATGCCAGGCTAATTTTTCCTATATATATTAGTTGGCCAATTAATTTCTTTCTATTTATAGTAGAGATGGGGTCTCGCTCTTGCTCAGGCTGGTCTCGAACTCCTGACCTCGAGCAATCCGCCCGCCTGGGCCTCCCAGAGTGCTAGGATTACAGGCGTGAACCACCGCGCCTGGCCCCAGCTTGAACTTTAAAAAAGCGTTTTATTCTAGGCCTAAACACAAACAGGATATTCCATAGGCAGGAAACATTTGTTAGGCTATGTAGCAGGGCGCGTGCGAGGCACAGGATGCGTTCAAGTTAATGCTCGGTGGTGTCCAACGTGTGAACATTTTGTCCATAACAAAGTTAAAGCCTTGGGGATGAAGCGTATGCCACCATCTGTGAAGAGACTTGCACTTCTCGGAACTGAGAGCGGTAAGGCTGCGCTGGGTGCCGGCTACTGAGTGCCCCTGGCGAGCTGTTCCTTCCTCCCGGGGCCTCCCGAATGCGGACACTCGTCCCCTCTCCCTCCACTGGGGGTCAGCGTGGCAACTCCGACAAGGCCTTCCCACCACCCCGCGAGGAGCTGTGCAATCCCAACCGCACCTTAGACACGGAACGTTGTCTAGAGCGGTGGTCCCAACCCCCGGGCCGCAAACCGGTACCACTCTGTGGCCTGCTAGGGACGGGGCCGCGGAGCCCCGCCGCCCCCCTTTCCCGTCTGCCTGGTCCCCCATTTACGTTGTCCCCATTGCCCCATCGTCCTCGTTCGCTCCTCCATCCCCTCCCCGGCTGCCGTCCGCGGAAAAATTGTCTGACATGAAACGTGGGAACTGGGGGCCACATAGCACCAGAGCCCCGCCCCCGCGTCTTCAATGACACCGGCATCTGGTACCGAAAGTGTTGGGGACCGCTGGTCCAGAGAGAATCCTGCAGGCAGGGAGGACCAGCGGGCGGGGCGACCTGCTGCAGCAGCCGCAGCCGCTCAGAGAGAGACCCATCCACTCTCCTGTACCCAGTGGACAAATCCGCAGTACTGCACTACCCTTCGTGCTGAGGCCGAACCGCGAGAGGGACCGCCACAACCCCTCACTTGAGACATACGTGGAACACAGATCTGCGACGTTGCTATGGGAGAACTGCGATAAAAACCATGCGGAAAAAAACACCCCCCCCAAAATTCACGATTTGCCCGACAACAAAAAAATGCATGTGTTGTAAAAAAAAAACCTTTATCACAATCACAAAAATGAAAATGGCAAACAAACACCCCCTTAAAAATTAACACAACAGAAACCACGATCCTCCGTTTCTAGGATATAAACCAAAAAATAAACAGCACACATATCTTCTACTTTTGCACACCATTAAGTAGCCCTGCAAGCGCAAGGCCTCAAAAAATTAGGTTAAGACTCAGAATTGTTCCTCTCCACGGAAATCTTTAGTAAAAGGCGAAAGATTTATACGATCTGAAGAGAAACCAGAGTATGGAGTTGTCTTGTCGCACACAGTCCTCGGGTAACTGTAACTACTAGTACAGAAATGTTAACTATTTACCCAATAGAGCTACTGACTTCTGTTTTTATCTCAGAGAATTCCGTGAGAGCCGTTTCATTTTTATGGAAAATACAAAAGGAATAAAGTAAAAGGAAGAATCTACTCCTCTTAAAGTAGAAAATGTCCTGCGTGCAACGCATTGTGGGTATGTAAATGAGGACGAGTCACCGCCCTCCGAAATATCTTAACTAGTGCATTAGTTTTCCGTGGCTGCCACCAGGGGGCAGAACGGAAAACAGGTTTATAGAAATAAAGACGCCTGGTCTAACTAGAAAGTCTGCCTTTGTTTTATAATTAACACTCCAAGTAAAAATCCTCCTGAATTAAAAAATAAAAAGGCTTGAAAATAATTGTCTTCATAGAGACATTCAACAAAAATTTATTGAGTACTAGCTGTGTCAAACTCTGTGCTAGGCCCTAGGAGACAGGCATCTGTGATGAGCACTGAACAGGATGTTCAATGACACAGAGGCCAAGCATTAAAGGATCCAAAGAAGTAGGGTGATGATGGCATTATAGGCAGAGGTGAGCAGTGTGAGCCTGTGTGGTGAGAGGGCAGGTGACTAAATAGCAGGGACCACATCTTGATGGAACTTCTATGCCAAGCTAAGAACTTGGATTTTCCTTGAGAACAATGAGGAGCCATAGAAAAGCTTTAAAGGAGAATAATATGATCAGATTACTGTTTTGAACCATCATCAGCATCACCTGGAGTCATGGATGAATTATGTCATCCTCCCCCCAAAAATTCATAGGTTGAAGTCCTAATCCCCAGTACATCAGAAAGTGACATTATTTGGAAATAGGGTCATGGTCGATGCAATATATTAAGGTGAGGGCTCTAGAACTGTGAGATAATAAATTTCTACTGTTTAAGCCACCTAGTTTGTGGCACTTTGTTAAAAGGTAGCCCCAGCAAATACACCTGTTACACCAGGGCACTTCTTAGAAATGCAAATTATCAATCCCTATTTCAGACCAGATGAATCAGAAACTATGCAGTGGGACCCAGTAATCTGAGTCCTCCAGGTGATCTTGCAGCAGGCTAAACTGAGAATCACTGGACAGCCATTCTGACTCAGGTATGGTGGTTGTATGGACAGCAAAAAGTTTGGGAGATATGTTAGGAAACTGAGCAGAAAAGCCAGAGAGAAATCAATGGTGGCCTGGACCAGGGGACGGCCTGGATTGCCCAAGGAAAGTGCATAAAGTGCAGAGAGACAAAAGCCTAGGCTAGGTCTTAGAGAGCAGCACCTTAAAGAAGAGATGCAGCAGGAGGAGCATTTGAAGGAGAACAGGAAGGCAGGAAAGAAACCAGCACAGAAACCAAGGGCAGAAAATAAATTTCAAGAAAGGGACTGGGTGTGGTGGCTCATGCCTGTAATCCTGGCACTCTGAGAGGCCAAGGAGGGAGGATTGCTTGAGGTCAGGAGTTCAAGACCAACCTGAGCAAAATGTGAGACCCCCATCTGTACTAAAAATAGAAAAAATTAGCCAGGCATGGCAGCCCACGCCTGTAGTCCCAGCTATTTAAGAGGCTGAGGAAGGAGGATTGCTTGAGCCCAGGAGTTTGAGGTTGCTGTGAGGTAGGCTGACACCACAGCACTCTAACACAGGCAAGAGACTCTATCTCAAAAAATAAAAAGAGGTTATCTAAGCCACATTAATTTTTATTTAAATAAAAAAAAAAGAATATGGATGTAGGGGATTGCTAGCAAGTTCAACTGCTAAAGCAAGAACCCTCTTGGGTGCTTCCTGATTTTCTACTTGGCTGCCCTGAGCATGTTGGCTTTTAATGTTATGACTGTCACCTACCTCATGATCACAAGGTGGCTGTCACAACTCCAGAAAAAACATTCATGTCCAAGGCAAGAAAAGAAAGGATGACACAAGGGAAGCATCCTCTGTGTATTCCCTCTGATTAGAAAACACCCTATCTTGCTCACAAGCCCCTCAGAAACTCCTGCTTACATCTCGTTGGCCAGAACTGTGTCCCATGGCCAGCTCTCACTGCATGGGGGCTGAGAGAACAAGTACAGAATGTAAAGCTTTCTCCATCTCTAAAGTGGAGATGAATAAGGAAGAAGGGGGTTGGGAATGGCTGCTGGATTAGCCAACAGTGTGTGTCACAAGCAGATTGGCTCATTTGTTTTCAATCTTCCTTGTTTTCTTTGTCCCTTCCTGATGCCTTCTGAATGATCATTACCCAGATCCCCTTGCTCACCATTTCATTTTGGCTGTAACCATTCTGCTATTCAATCCATGTATGGATTTCGACTCTTAAATTTTTCAAACTCAGTATTTCCAATTGATTCCCCTTGTTTGTTTCTGTGTTATGTCAACAATAGCCTTCCTTATCTTTTGATGGTATTTATTATGCTAATTTCAAACTCCAGCAGGCCTGTGTGGTGGCTCATGCCTGTAATCCTAGCACTCTGGGAGGCTGAGGAGGGCGGATTGCTCAAGGTCAGGAGTTCAAAACCAGCCTGAGCAAGAGTGAGACCCTGTCTCTACTATAAATAGAAAGAAATTAATTGGCCAACTAATATATACAGAAAAAATTAGCCGGGTATGGTGGTGAATGCCTATAGTCCCAGCTACTTGGGAGACTGAGGCAGAAGGATTACTTGAGCCCAGGAGTTTGAGGTTGCTGTGAGCTAGGTTGACACCACGGCACTCACTCTGGCCTGGACAACAAAGCGAGATTCTGTCTCAAAAAAAAAAAAAAAGAAACTCCAGCAGATCTATTAATTCTGCTACATCTAATATTAGTTTCGCAGTTTGTTGTTTTTCTGTTATTGAAAATGTATTCCCAGCCGGGCATGGTGGCTCACACCTGTAATCCTAGCACTCTAGGAGGCCAAATCACTCAAGGTCAGGAGTTTGAAACTAGCCTGAGCAAGAGAGAGACCCCATCTCTACTAAAAATAAAAAGAAATTAATTGGTCAACCAAAAATATACATATATAGAAAATATTAGCCGGGCATGGTGGCGCATGCCTGTAGTCCCAGCTACTTGGGAGGCTGAGGCTGAAGGATCCCTTGAACCCAGGAGTGTGAGATTGCTGTGAGCTAGGTAGACGCCATAGCACTCTAGCCCGAACAACAGAATGAGACTCTTGACTCAAAAAAAAAAAAAAAGAAAGAAAGAAAATGTATTTCCCTTTGAGTTCATATCACTTTGGGGCTATCAGTGATTTTGGCAAGGGAAGACTAAAGCCCAGACTCTAGGACATAACAGTGAAGGAGGAGGTGAGCAATGATGTTTCCAGTCCATCCACTGGTCTGGCCTTACCCAGCCAGGCTGGAGCACTGGAATGGTGCTGCTGCTCTTCTGCCTCACAGTGGCAATGGGGCAGGTAATGACCATCCAGGGCCTTAGGGGGTGAGATACGGCTGGGAGAGGCAATAGTAAGCACAACTAAAAAGCTCTCCCAGCTCTTCCCCTCAAGTGGCCTGAGGTGATTCGTGAAAATGGTTCGCTATTCACTTGACCCAGAAAACCCCACAAAGTCATGCAAGCCAAGAGGTTCAAATCTTCGTGTTCACTTCAAGAACACTCGTAAAACTGCCCAGGCCATCAAGGGTATGCATATACGAAAAGCCACCAAGTATCTGAAAGATGTCACTTTAAAGAAACAATGTGTACCATTCCGACGTTACAATGGTGGAGTTGGTAGGTGTGCCCAGGCCAAACAGTGGGGCTGGACACAGGGTCGGTGGCCCAAGAAGAGTGCTGAATTTTTGCTGCACATGCTTAAAAATGCAGAGAGTAATGCTGAACTTAAGGGTTTGGATGTAGATTCTCTGGTCATTGAGCATATCCAGGTGAACAAAGCACCCAAGATGCGTCGCCGAACTTACAGAGCTCATGGTCGGATTAATCCATACATGAGCTCCCCCTGCCACATCGAGATGATCCTCACTGAAAAGGAACAAATTGTTCCAAAACCAGAAGAGGAGGTTGCACAGAAGAAAAAGATATCCCAGAAGAAACTCAAGAAACAAAAACTTATGGCACGGGAATAGATGTAACATAAAATAAATGAAAATAACAGTAAAAAAAAAAAAAAAAGCTCTCCCAGCAGGGTGTGGTGGCTCACACCTGTAATTTCAGCACTCTTAAAGGCTGAGGTGGTGAGGCAGGAGGATCCCTCCAGCCCAGGAGCTTGAGGCTGCAGTGAGCTGTCTTGCCACCCCACTCAGCTCTCCCTCAGATGGCCCCCACATCAGGTGCCTGGCTCTCTTCCACTGGCTGTACTCACAGTCTCCCACAGCTGCCCGCAACCACCTTCTGCCTCCTCAAGGTGTCTCAGTGTTTAGTTTCTCAAATCCTCAACCTCTCTTCATTTCTTTTTCTTCTTCATTGTTGCTGTTAAATGGAAAATCTCCAGCAAACAAAAGTTGAGCACAGGCCAGGCGCGGTGGCTCACGCCTGTAATCCTAGCAGTCTGGGAGGCTGAGGCAGGTGGATCGTTTGAGCTCAGCAGTTCAAGACCAGCCTGAGCAAGAGTGAGACCCTGTCTCTACTAAAAATAGAAAGAAATTAATTGGCCAACTAAAAATATATAGAAAAAATTAGCCAGGCATGGTGGCACATGCCTGTAGTCCCAGCTACTTGGGAGGCTGAGGCGGGAGGATCACTTGAGCCCAGGAGTTTGAGGTTGCTGTGAGCTAGGCTGACGCCACAGCACTCACTCTAGCCCAGGCAACAGAGTGAGACTCTGTCTCAAGAAAAAAAAAGAAACCAAGAGTCAGTCATGATTACCTCTGTCTTTCACAACCAATGTATCAGCAAGACCCATTCACTCCACCTCCCAAACATGGTGCATCTTGAATCCATTCTCTCAGCTACATTTCCACTGTCACTAGCCTGGGCTAGGCCAGGACAATCTCTTACGCACTTAATGATCTCCTCACTCACAGTCTTACCCCCTTCAAAGCACTCTCTACACAACAGTAAGCCTCACTGTTAGAAAATGAAATACAGAATCAAAAGAAAATCCAGGCCGGGCGAGGTGGCTCATGCCTGTAATCCTAGCACTCTGGGAGGCCGAGGCGGGTGGATTGCTAGAGGTCAGGAGTTGGAAACCAGCCTGAGCAAGAGCGAGACCCCGTCTCTACCTACTATAAATAGAAAGAAATTAATTGGCCAACTAATTTATATATACAAAAAATTAGCCGGGCATGGTGGCGCATGCCTGTAGTCCCAGCTACTCGGGAGGCTGAGGCAGAAGGACTGCTTGAGCCCAGGAGTTTGAGGTTGCTGTGAGCTAGGCTGATGCCACAGCACTCACTCTGGCCTGGGCAACAAAGTGAGACTCTGTCTCAAAAGAAAAGAAAGAAAGAAAATCCAAAAATACGAAGCAAAAGCTGCTTCAGATGAGAAGGAATCAGCAAAAGATCTCCTGATACATGAAAAAAATCAGAGTAAAAGGACACCCCCAAAAGAAAGCAATGGCTTTGCACCAATAGAAACCAACCAAAATGAGAATATTGAAATGACTGATAAAGAATTTTGAATATGAATTGTAAGGAAGCTCAATTAAATACAAGAGAAAACCGGCCGGGCGCGGTGGCTCAAGCCTGTAATCCTAGCTCTCTGGGAGGCCGAGGTGGGCGGATCATTTGAGCTCAGGAGTTCGAGACCAGCCTGAGCAAGAGGAGACCCCATCTCTACTATAAATACAAAGAAATTAATTGGCCAACTAATATATATAGAAAAAAAAAATTAGCCGGGCATGGTGGCACATGCCTGTAGTCCCAGCTACTTGGGAGGCTGAGGCAGCAGGATTGCTTGAGCCCAGGAGTTTGAGGTTGCTGTGAGCTAGGCTGACACCACGGCACTCACTCTAGCCTGGGCAAGAAAGTGAGACTCTGTCTCAAAATAAATAAATAAATAAAATAAATAAATACAAGAGAAAACAGAAACCCAGCACAAAGAAACCACCAAAGCAAGGCAGGAAGTGAATGAAAAATTCCCTAAAGACTTTCAATTATTTAAAAAATCAAGCAGAGCTTCTGGAAATGAAAATTTCATTCAAGTAAATACAAAACACAGTGGAAAGCCTTAAGATTAGGCTAGAACAGGCAGAAGAATCTCAGGGCTAGAAGACAATACCTTTGAAGAAAGTAAAATGTAAATCAGATTTTGTCACTCTACTACCTAAAATTCAATTTCTCATAAGCAAAAAAGCCAAAATTATTAATGTAGGATATAAGATGCTAAATGATCTCACCCCTGCTCACCTCTCTCATTTCATCTCATGCTCTTCTCTCCTCCAACCATTGCCTTCCAGCCACAGTGGATTATTTCAGTTTTTCAAAGGCCAACATCTTTCCTACCTCAGGTACTTTGCACATACTATTCTCACATCTTTGTCTGGAAGGCTCTCTACCTTCCTGCCCTCCATTTTGGCATGGCTAGCTCTCTCTCTTTTTTTTTTTTTCCTCTAGACTTAGGTTAAATATCACTTCAAAGATTTCTTCTCTGCCATTTTATCTTAAAGTAGGTTTCTCCATTATTCTCTATCCCAGCCCTTGGTTTCCCTGAGTGCTGACCACAATTCATAATTTACTTATGTACTTTCTATTCCCTTATCACATTAGAACTGTTATGTCAAGGTTAGGAACTATGTGTGTAGTTCACTCCTACTATCTCCATCGCCTATCACCATGCTTAGCATGTGGTAGACGATAAATATCCGGTGAATCAGTGATCTCCAGGCACTTCATACGTAATCCTCAAGTGAGGAAACATGCTCCTCCATTGTGCAAAAGGGGAAACCAAGAGTCAAGTTTCTAACATGTTCGAGGTCAATGAGCTAGCAACTGAAGAAGCTAGGATTTGAACCCATGTCTGTAGAATCCCAAAGTCCTCACTGTCGAACCATACTGAAATTTCCCAGTTTTCGGGAACCCTGCAGTACAAAAAGGACCAGGGGTAGCAGCTCATGCCTGTGATCCCAGCACTTTGGGAGACCAAGGCGGGTGGATCGCTTGAACTCCTGATAACCAGGAGTTCGAGGTTACAGTGAGCTGTAGCTGGGCGAGAACCTATCTCTAAAAAATAAAACAAAGAAACACAGTATCGCTAACACCCACAAACGTACCCAGCACAAAGCCGGGAACCGAGACCCTCCGGCAGGCGCAGTGCCCAACTTCCCAACAGGCACAGCGCTCGAGGGTGTGGTCAGATGAACGGGCCGTCCCGGGCACCGGAAGAGGGGCTGGACACTATGTATCCCACAAGGCTCCCGGAGGGCTGACTGCCGGAAGCGAGGCCGGCGGAAGTGTGATGACGTCACCGGGGCGCTGGCGCGCGGGATTTAAACTGCGGCGGTTTACGCGGCGTTAAGACTTCGTAGAGTTTGCAGAGTTGTGCTGGTTTAATTTTTGGCATTTCGCTTTTCTCTTCCCGGCGAATCCTCCGAATGCCCATGGACTCGTCACTTCAGGCCCGCCTGTTTCCCGGTCTCGCCATCAAGATCCAACGCAGTAATGGTGAGGAGCGGGGTCCAGAGGCCAAGGGGACCCGTGAGCGGTGAGACGGCCGCCCCCAAATGGCAGGCCCTTGAGTCACTGTTGGGTTTTCCTCCTACCCGACCCCCTCCCATGCCCCCACAGAGTTCGGGTCACTGCATTGCCATTCTTTCCTGCACAAGGGTAGTGACACCTGAGCTGGCAGTGGGTCCTTTCTTCGCCCTTCGTGGTGGGCGGAGCTACTCCACGGTCATTGGGCCTCCCGGGGAAGTTAAGACTTCTAGATTCACTTCCCTTCCAAAATTCTCCCCTGAGACTGCCCTACCCTTGCGAGGACCTCGGCTTCCTGGCATCTCTACTCTACAATAAATACTGCGCGGTTGCAGTATGTCAGACACTGGATTCGGGGTAAATGAGACAGACAGGATCCCTCCTCATGAGGAGCTTGTAATCCAGTTCTCTCTTTTGGTTAAGCAGCTACTGCAGCTCTGGCAGGTCTAATACATGTCATTAGGAGAATAGTCAGACATGACTGGCAGAAGTAAGTTTAGGAAAACCCGAGGGGGCCAGATTCTCAGTGCTGTGTTGAAGAACAGTTCACCTAAGGACTATAGGCACTTCCTCGCTCAAGCATACCTTTTTCCTTTTTTGGGAGGGGCGGGGGAAGGACAGTCTCACTCTCTAGCCCAGGCTAGAGTGCCACAGCATCAGTCTGACAACCTCTAACTCTTGGGCTCTAGATCCTCCTGCCTCAGCTTCCTGAGTAGCTGGGATTACAGGCATGTGTCACCACACCAGGCTAATTTTTTCTATTTTTAGTTGCCTGGCTAATTTTTTCTTTTTTTCTTTTTTTTTTTTTTTTGAGACAGAGTCTCACTTTATTGCCCAGGCTAGAGTGAGTGCCGTGGCGTCAGCCTAGCTCACAGCAACCTCAAATTCCTGGGCTCAAGCAATCCTGCTGCCTCAGCCTCCCAAGTAGCTGGGACTACAGGCATGTGCCACCATGCCCGGCTAATTTTTTCTATATATATTAGTTGGCCAATTAATTTCTTTCTATTTATAGTAGAGATGGGGTCTCGCTCTTGCTCAGGCTGGTCTCGAACTCCTGA
>VSMD01124446.1:0-17220 GCA_008750895.1 Mirza zaza
GACAGATTTTATCGCTGTGCCTAGAACAGACCTGGTGTGCTGTGGGTGCCCGATACTTACGTGGAGGAGTGAACGACTCTCAGTAGGTACCTGTCAAATCAAGCTATGTTTCGACCCCAAACATGCATGGCCAGGAAGCGGCAGAAGCTGAGTGCCACCTCTGGGTCTGCTCAGACCCACTGCAGAGCCTTTCCGGAGCGCACTGGGGAAGGCGGGGAAGGAAGCCAGGCAGGAGCCCCTGCCCCGGTGGCTGGGCGCTGGTGCAGTGGGTGCCAGGCACGGGGGTGGTAAGGGTTTACATTTCAGCTTAAAAATTCCTGAGACGTGCAGAGACCAGGGCACGGTGGAGGTGTGGGAGTCGGGGGAGGACTTTGGGCTAGGGCAGGGGTCATTCGTTTGGCAAGTCCGGACCCGTGTGCAGTTGTACACGTGGCCCAGAGGGAGGAAGAATGCTTCTGCCTTTAAGGGATTTATCAACTGGAGTTCGGGGACACCACTCTGGATCGCTATTTTTAATTTTCAAAATGTCTACATTAAAAAATTAGCATTTTAACAGAATGGAGGGATATATTTGCTGGAAAGTAAGTTTTCTTGTCCTCCCTGTCCCTGTCCTCCTTGGAGGCAGCCACCGTTAACTGCGAACGCTTTCCTCCTAGGAAGTCAGTGCAAATATAAGCATATGGCACAGACTCCTTTTTTCTACAAATGGGCACATATTCTGCACACTTCTTTGAATCTCACCTTTTTTCTTTCCCTAAAATAATAATACTTATAGATCTGGCATCATCTTCACGCATGCATACTGTTCCATTGCATGTATCATAATTTATCCAATGTTTAACATTGGCATTCTTTTTCTAATAAAAATGATGCTGCAAAGAATCTATCTTGTACTCATCTTTCTGAACATATGAAAGAATATATATGTACATTCCATCATATCACCAAATGTATTATATAGTAGTTGGAGTTCTAGAATATAGGGCACATGCCTTTAAAACTATTGTCGTTATTAACAAATTGCCCTCTCTTAAGAGATTCTATCAGTTTGTTGCCATAAATCTCATGAATATGACTATTCCCCACCAGGCTAGAGTGAGTGCTGTGGCGTCAGCCTAGCTCACAGCAACCTCAAACTCCTGGGCTCAAGCCATCCTTCTGCCTCAGCCTCCCGAGTAGCTGGGACTACAGGCATGCACCACCATGCCCGGCTAATTTTTTCTTTATATATTAGTTGGCCAATTAATTTCTTTTCTATTTATAGTAGAGACGGGGTCTCGCTCTTGCTCAGGCTTGTTTCGAACTCCTGACCTCGAGCAATCCGCCTGCCTCGGCCTCCCAGAGTGCTAGGATTACAGGCGTGAGCCACCACGCCCAGCCCCCATATCCTTTTAAATACTGTGTATTATCAAACATTTTTCTTTTTTTGTTTTTATTTTATTTTTATTTTCTTATTATCTTTTTTGCATTTTTCTATTTTTTACTTTTTTGTTCCTTTCTCTTTCTAAACAGTTTGATATTTGTAAATATGACAGGTAAAAATGGCATCTCCTTGTTGTTACCGACATTTCTTTGATTATGAGAGAGAGAGCTTTTCCATATATTTGTTTTTATTTTTGTGAGCTGCTTGTTTGTGTTCTTTCCTCTTTTTTTTTTTTCCCCCTATTGTACTGTTTGTTTTCTTCATATTGATTTGTAAGAGCCATGCTTTATGGAGGAGATGAATGCCTTGTCTGCCGTCCCCCATTGGACTACTACACAGGCTGTTTAGGGGTCTCAGTGTAGTGATGGAGAAAAGCCCAGAATAATATGGGGGCAAAGACAAGGGCCCACAATGCCGTGCGAACTTGTGAAAATTAGGGGAGACTTTTGGGGGGAAGTGACTCGGAGTTGAGTTTTAAAGGATGAGGTGGAGGCAAAGGATGTTTCAGCAGAGTGGATTGGACGAGCTGAATGTCATGGCAGGAAATCGTGTATGTTTTGGCAGCAGGTTGGGGGAATGATAATGACTCCGTCATCTGAAGGCAGAGCGCTAGGAAGCAGTGGCGTGGTGGTGAAAGGTGACGTGAAGGGCAGTCTTGGAGGTTTGCTTTCCTGTAGGCAGCAGGACGCTAGGGAAGGGTTTGAAGCCAATGATCATATGATCAGATTTGCATGTTAAGAACACTATTCTGTCTGCCTTTGTAGATTGGATTGTAGGAGAACAAGATTAGAGAGGGAAAACCAGTTAGGAGACTATTGCAGTAAGAAGGTGATAGTGGCCCAGGCAGGAGAAAGACATGGACGTTAAGGGGAGGCAGAACTTGCAGAGCCGGTGATTGGGTAGGGGCAGAAAACAGCAATTCGGTTACGTTTCTCCACATGCAATGGGAGTTCATGAGGGGTGTGAGTCGGCGGGGGTGGGGAGAGGTGGGAATAGGGCCGAGGCTTGGAGAGTTGGGGGGAGGATATTCCAGGGTCTTCTGCACAGTCAGTGGATGTTTCAAAGATTCCTGACTCTGGATTGGACATCTTTTGGGGTGTCTGCCCAGCCCACACCCCCTCCTCTGAGACCTGACCTCCTTTCCATGGGTTTGGGCTCTTCCTGCCAGGTGACTCTGCCTCTCCTTGGCTACCTGGATAAGGTGCAGACACCTGACCCGGAGGACACCAATCAGAGCCTCTTTCCTGGAAGTCTGGGGTCTGAATGTGGAGATGCTGTGTCAGTTAGCTGTGGGAGCAGGGCTCGGCTGGCCTGTCCTCCGGGCTCTGGGTGGCCACGTTTGTATCCTGTGTGATGGGAGCAGAAGCAGCAGCAAGGGATCAAGTGAGGTCCCTGGACAGAGAGGAGCAGGGACCTCTGGTTCAACATTGAACCCGCTCAGCCGTCGCGGCTAACAAGGCAGGAAAGGGGAAAAAAAAGTACCTTCACTAGGGCTAAAACCAGAAGGGGAGATGACAGCACACCAAAGATGTCAAAAGGATTGGAAGCAGGAAAGTTGGTGGACGAAGGACAACAGGTGTAGCATTCTAGATAATTCCATGGAGCTAACTCTTTGGGGTGGGGGAGTGAGCACATTCCTGCTAGAGAGCCCCAGAACTGCTTAGAAGTGGGAGGTGCCAGGGCCGCCGGGTTAAGAAGTGACTAGAGGCCGAGCGCGGTGGCTCACGCCTGTAATCCTAGCACTCTGGGAGGCCGAGGTGGGCGGATTGCTCGAGGTCAGGAGTTCCAAACCAGCCTGAGAAAGAGCGAGACCCCGTCTCTACTATAAATAGAAAGAATTGGCCAACTAATATATATATATAGAAAAAAATTAGCCAGGCATGGTGGCGCATGCCTGTAGTCCCAGCTACTCGGGAGGCTGAGGCAGGAGGATCGCTTGAGCCCAGGAGTTTGAGGTTGCTGTGAGCTAGGCTGATGCCACGGCACTCACTGTAGTCTGGGCAACAAAGCGAGACTCTGTCTCAAAAAAAAAAAAAAAAAAGTGACTAGAAGATTTGTGGAAAACGTTTACATGGAGCAGTTAGACTCTCAGATCTCCCCTGTCACACTGGGCAGCTAGGCGTCCACCCTTGTCCACCCCGGGAAAAGACCAACGAGGGCTCCCTTTACAGGTTGGAACCACGGGAACCTGGATTCAGACATCCCAACCTAACAGTGCTCAGGTCACGTACTGAAAATGGGGAATTGTGGAAAGTCTACTTACTGAGCAGCAAAATGCCCAGTATCTTCCCAGCCCAGCTTCCGGAAAGAAGGCTGGCAGCCTGGAGCCCAAGGCTGGAGGATACTTCTCAGCTAGGTTTGCAGATAAAATGCAGGATGCACTGTTACATTTGAATTTCATTTCATTTTTTTTTTTTTTTTTTTGAGACAGAGTCTCTGTCACCCAGGCCAGAGTGCCGTGTCGTCAGCCTAGCTCACAGCAACCTCAAACTCGTGGGCTCAAGGGATCCTGTTGCCTCAGCCTCTTGAGGAGCCGGGACTACAGGTGCACGCCACCACACCCGGCTAATTTTTTCTCTTTTTAGTAGACACAGGGGCCTCACTCTCACTTAGGCTGGTCTAGAACTCCTAACCTCAAGTGATCCTCCTGCCTCAGCCTTCCAGAGTGCTAGGATTACAGGTGTGAGCCACTAGGCCTGGCCATATTTGAATTTCAGATAAGCAATAGACAATTTTTTAGTACAAACATGTCCCAAATATTGCAAATATCTATTAGTAATCCAGGAACGCTGTTCAGAAGAAACTGGTTCCTTCCCCAGTGAAATGCTTTGGGCCCTTGGGCCCCTCCCGGGAAGCCCATGAAGGAACAAGCCCTGGCCATGCCTCTGGAGTTTCCACTCAGCATTTCAGATTCTCGCCTTTAGATGTGAACAGACAAGCAAGAGCAGCAGATAGGATAAGGAGCTCAGAGGACGCAGGGACAATGCAAAGAGCAGAAAGACAAGAGATCAGCCCCAAGCCTCCTGCTGGCACCCCAGTTTTCTATTTCGGTGGAGTCCCCTACCCTACCCATCGCTGGCTTCTGGGATGTAGCCTTCTCTCTGCTCAGAGAACCCTCTGGGTGCTTAAGTGCCGTGAAGGTGTTTCCTTCCCTTACAACCAAAGGTTCTTCTGTGCCAAGAGCCAATAACTCCTACCCAGGACGTGCCTGCCTGGCCCCTCAGCCTGGGCAGCTTGGAGGAAGAGGCCTCCCCTGGGGCAGCAGTGGACCCAGGGTCTCTGCCAAATGACCCTGGCAGCTGCAGCCTCCCCGTGCCCCAGGAGCCAGAGTCCTGTCCAAAGGCTCCATCCGAGGCTGGCCCCGGTCCTGACCGCCCTCTCAGCTGGCAGAGAGTGGAGCCAGTTGGCTCTGATGCTGAGTGGGTGCCACGAGCCCACGCTTGGCTTGAGCTCTTCGTGGATGCCCTCTGCTCCTCGCTTGGCTGAGCCTGGCAGGGTTCGTGCTCCCCCTGCTTCTCTCCTCCTCCCCGTCCAGAGCCCGCAGAGGGGCAGCGGTCTTGATCTGCACAACTGTGTCCGAACAGTCATTCAAGTCATTGCACCACATTCATCGGGCATTTTCCTCTCTGCCTGCACATGAGGACTTTTCTTTCTTTCTTTCTTTCTTTTTTTGTAATTAGTATAGATTTATTTTATTAAGTTCCCATTGCTAATATTGATAATTTCATTAATTGATCAAAAAGAACAATGAGGTCGTTTGTTGGCACAAGCATTTGAAATCAGGGTTTGAAGACAGTGTGATGAACTCCTGTATTGTCATCCTAGGACATCCTTGAGACTGGAACCGGATACTTTTACTAACGATGCTGGGAAAACAGGTACCAACAGGGACTGTCCCACACAACCTGTGATATACGGCCACTCCCTTGAGAAATGGTGCGCTCAGCCCTTCACATCCCATTTATTTCTGAATTTCTTTTGATGATGGGAAACAAGGGAGAGAATCTGAGTCACACAGTGAGTACAACGAGTAGCTGCAAATGGCAACAGGTTTTTGTTTTTATTTGTAAACTTGCCTTGCAACAGTTCTTAATCTTGACTGACTTAGTGCAGGATTTGGCAGACTCCAAAACCCAGCCACAACCTGTTTGTGTCAATAAAGTTTTATTGGGACACAGCTGTGGCCACTCATTTACCTTTCGCCTGTGGCTGCTTTCATGCGGCGTGGCGGAGTCGATCAGCTGCAACAGGGACAGCCTGGTTCGGCTCCCAGGGTGTTTAGTGTCCGGCCCTTTACAGAAGTCGGCTGACCCCCAACCTGCGGGAGGCACAGAAATCCTGATGTCCCATTCCCAAGAGATTGTGATTTAATTACCCTGGGGACAGCCCGAGCACTGGGAGTTTTAAGGGTGTCTTCGGTGATTCCACTGTGCGGTCAGGGCCGAGAGCCAAGGAATTAAGCAGAGCCAAAGCAGGGAGAGGCCGAGTCTCAGGAGCTGCCCCCAACCCACTCGTTCTTTCCGTATTAGGTAACTCTATGATGGCCCCCAGTGTTTTACATCTGGGAGAGAGGACGCGTGGGTTTCACTTTTTGTTACATTTTGGAAACGGTTTTAAGATCTACTTTAACATGGAACTTGAAGGCTTGAGTTAGGCTCCTCCTAATGGGTCTCAGTGCCCCACAGCCCTCTGGGGGCTGTGTTCTGCCTCTTCACGGGTGCTGAAACGGGGCCTCCTCAGGGTGAAGGGACTTGCTCAAGGTCACACAAACCCTTGATGGCAACGCCAGGCCGACTGTTTCCAAGGCCAGTGCGTGGCTTCTGGGAGCGTTTTCCCTCCATCCTCCTCCTGTCCATGCGTGGCCCCTGGATGTCAAGGGAGGTCAAGGGGATGGGGTCCTGCAGCAGCGGAGGTTCCCATTGGGCAGCGTCACTGGGAACCTGCTAGCCGGGCAGCTGGGCATGAGGGCACCTCGGCCAACGGGCAGGACCCTGCCTCAGCAGCCACCAAGGCGGCAGGCACTGCCGGGGGCTCGATGAGAGTCAGGCAAAGAGAGGCCCGGCGTGCTGCTGACCTTGTCTTGGGGCTCAGAGAGGGTATCTGGGCAAGGGGCAGCCTGTCTCAGGTGTGTGGAAGAAAGTTCCAGAAGAGGGAACAGCATGTGTGAGGGCCCAGGTGGGGAGAGCAGGTCTGGGGCCTGGAAGAGCTGGGAACGGGCTCCAGGTAGAGCCAGAGAGGGCGGAAGCGGGAGGGAGGTTCGGTGCCAGCCCCGGGGGGTTAGATGAGACTGGTGAGTCGAGATTCCAAGAAAATGAGCGGCTCTTCTGCCAGAATCCTGGGCAGCCTGCGTTCCAAGGCAGCCCACTGCTTCCTCCGGCAGCCGGGCTGCTCCCACCCGGTGGGGGAGGCAGGGCGGCCGCCGGCTGGGATCCTGCAGGTGAGAGGTCAGGCCTCAGGTGGCCACCTGGTCGGAGGGCAGGGTGGGGGTGTGTGGGGAGCATCTAGGACAGTGGAGACCATCAGGCCCGGGGGTCCCAGCTCTGCACCTGCCACCTTGTCTGCACTTGGGTCTCTGGGAAACGAACATCAAATGAGAGATTTATGTGCCAGAAGTTTATCAGGGAGTTTTCTCAGGACCCGCAGCTATGAGGGAGGGCGGGTCTCAGCCCACCCCCTCGGGGGCTCTGAGCTGAGTGGGGCCTTCAGAGGTGTCCCAAATCAAGGCAAGGACTGTGTCTATCAGTCACTGGATACAAGCTGCCCCCCAGGGAAGGGGCCACGGGATCAGAAAAGGCAATTCCTGGGGGAGAGCTCGGCTGTGCGTGCCCAGCAGTGGGCGGACGGAGTACCTGGTCTTGGAGGGTGGATCTGAAACCGCGGCACCCGCTACAGCAGCTGTGTGACCTTGAGCACACTGCCTAACCTCTCTGAGCTGCTTTTGTGCGAAACGGAGTCATTGAGCTGTTGGGAGGATTGGAGATATTATATGTAAAGCACGCGGCCCCATTCCTGGGCCAGGGAAAGCACCTGAGGAATGCGTGTCTGGTTGGAAGGACAGGTTAAAGTGTTGCTTCATAGCCTCAATGAGTCCAATAAACTCCCTTTCTGGTGGAAAGATTGTGGACCAGGAGTCAGGAGACAGTGATCTATTCTAGCAGTAGCTGGTCATGTGACCACAGGACGGCCAGTAGTCCTTACTTTAGCTCTCTGGGCCTTAATTTCTTTATCTTGTAAGCAGTGGCAATAACACTCGTGTTACCTCCTCCTGGGTTATCTCCACCTCGGAGTGTTGGGAAACCAGCAGAGATCATGAGATGGGGAGGCAAAAGCTTTGGAAGGGAAAAGCTGTCATCAGTCGCCACAGGCGGGGTGGGTGTGGCAGCAGGTGGCCCAGCGGGAAGAGTCCTAGGTGAGCCGGCACCCTCGTCAGGCCTGCACGTGTGCACACGCACATCCCGAGCCACGCACCCTCCCACAACCACCCGAGCCAAACAGGATGAGGAGTGGGGCTGTCTGGGGTGCACCTGAGCCCCAGCTCCCCTCCCCGCCAGTGGCTCCACCGTGCAGGGCTGAGGACCCGGCTTGCCGAGAAGCAGCCAGGCTGGGCCATGTGCGCGCAGGCGCAGGTTGGGCTGGCTGGGCCATCTGCCTGCTTCTTGTCTCAGGCCATGTGCGGGGCTGAAGAGGCTCAGCCCGTGGAAACGGGCTCCTCAGGAAACCCGGCCCCTCCGGAGAGTGAACAAGCCAGCGAGCACAAGTGTAGCTGCCCGGTTACTCATCCGTCGCAGAGAACCCTGAATGCACTCAAGAGTTAACGGTGTTCGGGGCCAATCCGCAACACTGAGAGAGAGTGCTTTCTATTTTTATCCCTTTGGTTCTGCTCATTTTTCTGCTGTCAACACGCATTAGCTTTGAATAATTATCAGGATGGTGAAGGGGGTCGGCTGGAGATGTTTGTTGATGCCGGTTGTCCAGCATCCTCTCCCTCGCTGGCCCTCCTGCTCCCGGAGAGGCTCTGCTGGGGCTGTCGCCATGGAAGCTTGGACCTGGGGCTGCAGCATGGCCCTGGGGAACCGTAGCTCCCATCCCCCAAGTCCACGGTCATTGTCACTAGCCCAGGGTGGGCCAATCAGAATGCGCCCTTGCCATGTCACAGGAAGACGCTGGGAAGACAAACTCTCCCCTTCCACTGAAATCTTAGTGTTGTCTTTGGCCACGCCCCCCCCCCCCACATGGAGGACGCCCCTCTGCACTGGGAGGGGCTGATACCCAGAGAAGGGGGGAGGGAAAGCCCTTTCCTTGTAAGACGTACAATGTTATTTTATGTACAGCTGTGATAGTTAATTTTATGTGTCAACTTGACTGGGCTAAGGGATGCCCAGATAGCCAGTGAAATATTACTTCTGCAAGTGTCTGTGAGGGAAGCCTGGGAATAATCTGGCATTTGAGTGAGTTGATTGGGTAAAGATGGTTTGCCCTCACCAACGTGGGCAGGTGTCGTCCCATCTGTTCGTTGATGGTCACGTAGAACAAAATGGTGGAGGGAGTGTGAATCCTCGCTCTCTCCCGGGCCTGGGACATCCATCCTCTCCCGCCCTGGGACACTGGGGCCCTGGGTCTCAGGCCTTTGGGCTTGGACTGAATTACACCACCGACTTCCTGCTTCTCCAGCCCGGAGACGGCACGCTGCGGGACTTCTCAGCCTCCATAACGAAGGGAGCTCTATTCCTGCAATAACTCTCCTCTCGTATGTCTTTTTTTTTTTTTTTTTTTTGAGACAGAGTCTCACTCTGTTGCCCAGGCTAGAGTGAGTGCCCTGGCGTCAGCCTAGCTCACAGCAACCTCAAACTCCTGGGCTCAAGCAATCCTCCTGCCTCAGCCTCCTGAGTAGCTGGGACTACAGGCATGCACCACCATGCCTGGCTAATTTTTTCTGTATATATTAGTTGGCCAATTAATTTCTTTCTATTTATAGTAGAGACGGGGTCTCGCTCTTGCTCAGGCTGGTTTTGAACTCCTGATCTCGAGTGATCCTCCTGACTCGGCCTCCCAGAGCGCTGGGATTACAGGCGTGAGCCACCGCGCCCGGCCTCCTCTTGTATGTCTTTATATCACCCATTGGTTCTGTTTCTCTGGAGAACCCTGATCAGCGTAGCACCTAAGAAAGAAAAGAGTCTGCCAGTTTCACTAAGACGTATCTCTGCAAGTCACATTCTAATTTCAGGGACAGCACTATGTGAACAATGTGTGCAGTCACGGGCTGCCCAACGTGGGGATGTGTTCTGAGAAATGCATCACCAGGCAATTTGTCATTGCGCGAGCGTCACAGAGTGCACTCACACAATCCTGGATGGTGCCTGCCGCCTGCTGCACACCTGGGCTATGTGGCGCACACGGTGGCCTGTGGCTCCTAGGCCATTAGCCTAGCACCGCAGGTTACTGTTCTGAGCACTGTAGGCCGTGCTGACACAGTGGTAGGTACTTGTGTATCTAAGCACATCTAAACACAGAAAAGTCACTGTAAGAATATAGCATAAGAATATAGCACCGTAAGAATATAGCATACAAGATGTTTTTTATATATTGCATACTATACCCGTGCGCCTGTATAGGGCACTTACCGTGGATGGAGCCTGCAGGACTGGCAGGCGCTCTGGGTGGGTGCGTGAGTGAGTGCTGAGTCAACGCGAAGGGCTCGGCCATTACTGTGCCCTACTGCAGACTGTGTGAACGCTGTGCACATGGGCTGCACTGAATTTTTTTTTTTTTTTTTTGAGACAGAGTCTCGCTTTGTTGCCCAGGCTAGAGGGAGTGCCGTGGCGTCAGCCTAGCTCACAGCAACCTCAAACTCCTGGGCTCAAGCAGTCCTGCTGCCTCAGCCTCACAAGTAGCTGGGACTACAGGCATACACCACCATGCCCGGCTAATTTTTTTCTATATATATTAGTTGGCCAATTAATTTCTTTTTTTTTTTTTTCAAAGGAGGCAGCCAGATAATTTCTTTATATTTATAGTAGAGACAGGGTCTTGCTCTTGCTCAGGCTGGTTTCGAACTCCTGACCTCAAGCAATCCGCTCGCCTTGGCCTCCCAGAGTGCTAGGATTACAGGTGTGAGCCACTGCACCCAGCCTTGGACTGAATTTATAACATATTTTTATTTCGTCAATAAGAAACTGGCTTCTTGAAACTTTTTCACTTTGTAAATGTTTTAATTTTTTAAAACTTTGACTTTTATAATAAAGCTTAGCTTAAAACACAAACATGTTGTACAACTGTACAAAAACATTTTCTTTCTATAAGGTTTTTACTATTTTTAAAATTTTATTATTTTTTCTTTTCTTAATGTTTTTCATTTTTATTTATTTATTTTTTTGAGGCACAGTCTCGCTTTGTTGCCCAGGCTAGAGTGAGTGCCCTGGCGTCAGCCTAGCTCACAGCAACCTCAAATTCCTGGGCTCAAGCAATCCTGCTGCCTCAGCCTCCCGAGTAGCTGGGACTACAGGCATGTGCCACCATGCCTGGCTAATTTTTTCTATATATATTAGTTGGCCAATTAATTTCTTTCTATTTATAGTAGAGATGGGGTCTTGCTCTTGCTGGTTTCGAACTCCTGACCTCGAGCAATCTGCCCGCCTCGGCCTCCCAGAGTGCTAGGATTACAGGCGTGAGCCACCGCGCCTGGCCAATGTTTTTTATTTTTTAAAAGATTTATTATTTAAGGCTGGGCGAGGTGGCTCACGCCTATAATCCTAGCTCTCTGAGAGGCTGAGGCAGGAGGACTGCTCAAGGTCAGGAGTTCAAGACCAGCCTGAGCAAGAGTGAGACCCCGTCTCTACTAAAAATAGAAATAAATGAATTGGCCAACTAATATATACAGAAAAAATTAGCTGGTCATGGTGGTGCATGCCTGTAGTCCCAGCTACTCGGGAGGCTGAGGCAGGAGGATCGCTTGAGCCCAGGAGTTTGAGGTTGCTGTGAGCTAGGCTGATGCCATAGCACTCTAGCCCGGGGAACAGAGTGAGACTCTGTCTCACACACATAAAAAAAGATTTATGATTTACCTGGAGCCACGCCCAAGAAGCCTTGAGCAAATGCACTGCTATTTAAAAAATTTTGAATTTGTTTTTTACTTTTTAAAGGTTTTTGTTAACAACACACACACTCATTAGCCTAGGCCTACATACGGTCAGGGTCACCAATGTCATTGTCTTCAACCTTCATATCTTGTCCCAGTGGAAGGTCTTCAGGTGCAATAGCAGTCAGGTAGCTGTCATCTCTTCTAATAACAGTGACTTCTTCTGGAATACCTCCTGAAAGGCCTGCCTGAGGCTATTTTACAGGTATCTTTTTAAATAAGTAGAATGAGTACACTCTAACAATAAAAAATATAGTATAGGGCTGGGTGTAGTGCTAATGCCTGTAATCCTAGCACTCGGGGAGGCCAAGGTGGGAGGATTGCTTGAGCTCATGAGTTTGAGACCAGTCTGAGCAAGAGTGAGACCCCATCTCTACTAAAGATAGAAAAATTAGCCAGGCATCATGGTGTACACCTGTAACCCCAGCTACTTAGGAGACTGAGGCAGGAGGATCACTTGAGCCCAGGAGTTTGAGGTTGCTGTGAGCTAAGATGACGCCACAGCACTCTACCTGGGGCAACAGAGTACAGTTAAAAAAAAAAAAAGTGCAGTAAATACATAAACCAGTAATACAGTCATTTATTATCGTTATCAAGTGTTCTGTACTGTACACAATAGTATGTGCTATGCTTTTATTTATTTTTAATTTTTTAATTTTTTGAGACAGAGTCTCACTTTGTTGCCCAAGCTATAGTGAGTGCTGTGGCATCAGCCTAGCTCACAGCAACCTCACACTCCTGGGCTCAAGCGATCCTCCTGCCTCAGCCTCCCGAGTAGCTGGGACTACAGGCATGCGCCACCATGCCCGGCTAATTTTTTCTATATATTTTTAGTTGGCCAATTTATTTCTTTCTATTTTTAGTAGAGACGGGGTCTCGCTCTTGTTCAGGCTGGTCTTGAACTCCTGACCTAGAGCTATCCTCCCACCTTGGCCTCCCAGAGTGCTAGGATTATAGGCGTGAGCCACCACGCCCAGCATGATTTTCTATTTTTGACATAATTCTTCTATTTAGACTTTCAAGTCAAATGGGCAGAACAAGGCTAACCTATTTAAGGATATAAATTGAACTATTACACTAAATGATAATACTACAATGCTGGATGTATAGTAGGAACTAGGATATACTTGAATGGGTGATTGCTGCCTAAGTGTATGTATATGTCTTTATATAGTCCAACATCAGTTTTTTCATATTTCGAGTGCACAAAGCCTGTTTTTTGGCTTTTTTTGAGACAGACTCTCACTCCGTTGCCTGGGGTAGAGTGCTATGGCGTCAGCCTCGCCCACAGCAACCTCAAACTCCTGGGATCAAGTAATCCTTCTGCCTCAGCCTCCCGAGTAGCTGGGACTATAGGCATGTGCCACCATGCCCGGCTAATTGTTTCTATATATTTTTAGTTGGCCAATTTATTTCTTTCTATTTATAGTAGAGACAGGGTCTCACTCTTGCTCAGGCTGGTCTTAAACTCCTGACCTACAGTGATCCTTGTGCCTCAGCCTCCCAGAGTGCTAGGATTACAGGCGTGAGCCACCGCGCCCGGCCTCACTGTGGTTTTGATTAAGCCTGTATTTAAAAAAAAAAAATTCTTTGTTGGAGGAGACCAAAGCCTAGCTTGTGACTTCATTATTATTATTACTGCCATATATGTGCTGTTCATCAGGGATCTGAGTTACATGCAGATTCAGCCTAAAGATGTCCTCAGGAACATATCCCGTCCATAACCGGGAACCGCTTGTACTTTCCATAGATATGCCACTGGTTCCCAAAATCCAGTCTGTGGAGAATGTCCACTAGTTTACAGAAAAATGAGAATGACAGGCCTATGAGCCTAGACTCTCATCTCACTCGAGAGGTTTCTTTATGAGGACGACTCTGCGACAGTTTCAGAGGGAAGGAGGCCCCCAGAGTTGACCTCGTACCATTCTCTCTGTCAGGCACTATGCTAGGGGCTTTACAGATTTCATCTCGTGTCATCCTCAGGACAATTCTTAAAAGATGTGGCTGACCCTGGGGACAGACTAGGCAGACAGGCCACACTCCCAATCCCGAAAGGCCTGAGCATGACCATACGTCAGGTCTTCATTCCCAGGGAGCTGATTCGGCAGTTGCTCCTGTAATAGGCGCAGAGTGAACGGGACAGGTATCTCTGCAGAGAGAAAGCTGCTTTCAGCGGGAGCCACTGCAGGAATCAGCTGGGGCTTGAGTGAAGGTGCTTGATGTCCTATTTGTCTCTGCATCAGGACCACAGGTGGCAGCGAGCAGGAGCTGAGGATTTGCCTGCAGTGTCTGCAAAGCCCGCTGGAGAGAGCTGCATCAGCCCCGTGGAATGGGGGCCTCCTGGATTTCACAGGCCAGTAAAGGTTTTTTTCACCAACTTTTGGGAAGGTTAGAGATGAAAGTGATTTTGCTTTGTAAATAATTTTTTTTAAGGAGTCCAGTCTCATTGGAGAGGACATTTGAGCACTAGAGAACAGGGAGGCAATCCCAAAATAAAAGTGGATCCTTAAGTTTTAACTCTATCTATTGAAAAAGTAAAATTTTGTCCCTGTTTTTCTCACTTTGCTGTAAACTAGTGGAAAATTCACCACAGGCTAGATTTTGTAAACCGATGGGATATCTGTGGAAAAGTACAGGCGGTTCCCAAGTTATGGACGGGATATGTTCCTGAGAACATCTTTAGGTTGGATCTGCATGTAACTCAGATCCCTGATGAACAGCACATATATGGTAGTAGTAATAATAACAAAAGTATAATAGCTCATATGTGGTAAGAATACAGTGTAATACTGTAAGAATAATATACCTGTAGTGTAATAATAAGTTACAGAAACTATTGTGCTCCTTCTTTTAATTCAAAGAAACAGAACATAAAAGCAAACTTATACAATGAAAAGTTTGGATAGGAGACAGGAGAAATTCAAAGAAGAATATTACAGGTTAACACTCACCTAACTGTTGCATCAAATGCCTTGCTTACTGGAAGGGGCATTTTTGAGGCAAGAAGGTAGCTGAACTAATCGGAGGATGGGAATGGGGAGACGGCCGGAGGGGAGGGACTGGGCGCTGGAGGGCACGGACTGGGTGCTGGAAAATCAGGATTTGATTCTGTCGCTGGAGGAGGGGAGTTTACCACTAAAGTTGGCTTCTCTAAAAAAGGTGTCTAGGGGTGTTTGCACCGCCTTTTCCTTTTTTTTTTTAAATCATAAATGGCCTCGTAGCAGCTGATGTTCTCAGTAACTGCACAGTGAACCTTTGCAAACCGCTCAGTGTTAGGACCGTGGCTTAGCAAATCCTGCTTCAGTGAGACGAAAGGCTTCAGCTCATTCTTTTATCATAAACTTTCTCGGCTGTGGATCTTCCGATTCTTGGTGTCCTCGTGTTTCCACCGGCTGCTCCTCCGTCTAGCTGCGGGACTGGCCGCCGCGCACAGACGCTGCGTCAGGGAACCGCTTACGAAGGGCAGGTTTGTTTACACGCGCGGAAGAAACTGGCTCCTGAATCATTAATTATTTTATTATAAATCATCCTCACCGGGAGCCCACTGGTAAGTACAGAGCGCTATCGGTGGGTCGTCCGTAGCCCGGAGACTGCCCGTAGGGGCTTTGGCGCCAAACCGGGGATCACAAACCTGGTACTGGGGCTGTGTGACCTTGGCAAGGTCACTTACCCTTCCAGGATCCCATTCCTGGGTAAAGGCCCAGAGGTTTTATCTGCGGGAAGCTCCGGGCACAGCGCCCGCCTGGGGTCAGGGGTCAGTAGCTGTCAGTCAAATGAGTTTCTGTCGTACTTCTGGTCCATGATCCTTTAGCCACAAATGCAAACAATCTAAAAAACTATGCAAACAGGAAGTGTTTTTCTTATGTTTGGTGCAAATTCATCGGGCAGCAAAACCTGAAGTGAGGCTATTTTGTGGTCTCTAACCCAACTGCACAGGGATTCACGTGTTCTGCTTTAGAAATGTTAACATATCTGATGGACACTAGGTCTCCCCGGACCCCAGGGGGTGTTATACATTGTGCAGCATGGACGGCGTGCTCCGATCTGGAAAATTCTGAATTCTAACGCGCACCTGGGTTTCATGTGATAGAAGCAAAATTTATATTCATTTAGAAAAAGATACATTATCTCATGAGCTTAAAAAACGGGTTGTTTATGCCTTCAGGTACAGCTGGATCAGGGACTCAAATGATGTCTGTCTGTAAGTCCTCACTCAGCTCTGAGTATCTCTGCTTTTCTTTGAGTGTTGGCTCCATTCCCTCTCCTGCCCCTAACAGGGTCTCTGAATCATGGGAAAGAAGGTTCCTTGCAGCTCTCAGTTCAAAAGGAACAGAGACCCTCCCTCTCCTGGCAGCAGGGGTCAAAATTCAGTGAGAACTCTTCTGATTGGCCTTTCTTGGGGTACATGCCCACCCCTTGCACCAGTCAGCACGGAGGGGGGATGGGGTGCTGTGAATGGCTTAGTCCAGGTCATGTGCCTACTGCTATAGCCCTGCTTTGGGTGGGGGAAAAATCAATAGCTCCCCACGAGGAGTGCGGGGCAGGCCAAGTCAGCAGAGGCCCAGCACATCGATTATACACCAGGGCTGCGCAGTCCAGTGGTTGGGCATTCCCAGCTCCAGGGAAATGCGGCCCAAGCCAAGGATGCCTTGGAGAGGGGAGAGCTTCCTGTTGCCCCCAAACCGCTCCTCTGGCTCTGGGCCACGCACTTCCCTGTCGTGTCTGAGTGTCTCCTGGTGGCTTCGCCTCTTGTGTCTCCAATCAGGATGCAAATCCTTAAAACCTGCTTGAGACTGCAGGCTTCTCGTTTTTTTCTGTTCCTCACAGTGCCTGGAAGAGCACCTGCAGTTCCCTCTGCTGGAGTGTTCTTCTCGCTGCCTTGCACCCTGGAGGGGGATTCTCAGTTTAAAGGACAGGCCTTCAAAAAAGACTTCCCTGGGCATTCTCTTGTCAAAGTCCCACCCCATCCCTGCCCTTCTTTTCTTCATTGTGTCAATTTCCGTTTGTAATTATATAATAACCGTGTCTTTGTTTAAAAAAGACTGTATAATAACTGTCTCTCTGGCTGGACTGTCACAATTTAAAGGCAAGCCCATGTCTGTCTCATTCACACTGAATTGCCTCAGTGCCAGACACATAGTGGGCACCAACAAATACTTTTTTAATGAGTAAGTGAGTGAGTGAGTAAAGGGTGGGACTTGAATTCAAACCTTGGTCTTCCTGACCTGGAATTCACACTGCTAGCTATTGCTCCTCTCTCAGTGTCTTCAGATCCAAATGAGGATGCATGAGTCTATCTTGTTCTAGAGCACTTTTTTCCTTGCTTTTTCCCATATATCTCACAGATGTTAACTCCCTCTGCAAGGGCCAGACTCCTACCAGTTCTCAGCATCCTCAGTGGCTTCCATCCCCAGCTCCACAGACATCCTTCTAGCCCTGCTCACCTCTGCTTGGTTGGAGTGTGGCGTCACTTGGATAATTACCATGGCCGGGCAGCTTCCCAGCAGATGTGGAGCTTCATGTATGTCCCAGAGCTTTTCCCAAACTTCTCAGAGGACAGTCTCAACCCCAGGCCACCATGAGGTACTTTCCCCTGAAATGCTCACACAGCAGTGGGTACTGGACATATTTTGCTAGGTCTTCCCTGAACCACATTGCCATC
>VSMD01124459.1:2712-22542 GCA_008750895.1 Mirza zaza
AAAAAAAAAAAAAAAAAAAAAAAAAAAAAAAAAAAAACTTAATCTAATTAAATTAAAATGAAATTCTGGCAGAAGAGTTCCTTTTCTTAGAATAAAAACACTGGGCCGGGCGCGGTGGCTCACGCCTGCAATCCTAGCACTCTGGGAGGCTGGGGTGGGAGTTGGGGAGGGATCGCTCGAGGTGAGGAGTTCGAAACCACCCTGAGCAAGACTCCATCTCTACTATAAATAGAAAGAAATTAACTGGCCAACTAATATATAGAGAAAAAATCAGCCGGGCATGGTGGCGCATGCCTGTAGCCCCAGCTACTCAGGAGGCCGAGGCAGGAGGATTGCTTGAGCCCAGGAGTTTGAGGTTGCTGTGAGCTAGGCTGACGCCACGGCACTCACTCTAGCCTGGGCAACAGAATGAAACACTGTCTCAAAAAAAAAAAAAAAAAAATTTCATATCTTCATAGAAACCAAGCTCAAATGGCACTGACTCATTTCCTTTATACTTAAACATATCACTAAGGGCATCCATAGTAATGTAAATTTTTAATTTTAAATTAATGCTATCAAAAATACACAGAAGCATAATGTTCTTATTCAACAGCTCCTTTGCTAATTAGTAAGCATTTTCTTCCAGCTACCGAAATTCAATAAATTTGAACTTAGGTCTCTGTCTTATACACAAGAAAATCGTATCAACCCATAGAGTGCTGTAGTTAGATAACAAATGTATGACATTTGGCTTTGGGACCCAAAATATACAAACACTGAGTAATTCAATTCACAGGTTGACTTTCATCCCTAAAAGAAAGTGTTCTATGCTTAAGAAACCTCCAAGGCCGGGCGCGGTGGCTCACGCCTGTAATCCTAGCTCTCTGGGAGGCCGAGGTGGGCGGATTGCTCAAGGTCAGGTGTTCAAAAACAGCCTGAGCAAAAGCGAGACCCCGTCTCTACTATAAATAGAAAATTAATTGGCCAATATATATAGAAAAAATGAGCCGGGCATGGTGGCACATGCCTGTAGTCCCAGCTACTCGGGAGGCTGAGGCAGGAGGATTGCTCGAGCTCAGGAGTGTGAGGTTGCTGTGAGCTAGGCTGATGCCACGGCACTCACTCTAGCCTGGGCAACAAAGCAAGACTCTGTCTCAAAAAAAAAAAAAAGAAACCTCAAAGTGCCTGAGCTAATTCATTCTGAAGTTCTATTTAAATTGAGAGGTTCCTTCCTCTCAACTCCCACCCTGGGGGGAAAAAAGCCAACCAAGACCATCACAAACCAGATTCTATAAAAAGAATTATGAAATAGGTTGGACAACCTCAGTTAATCTCAATTATAGAATTTGGATTTTAAACACACTAAACTTTCTTTAAATTTCAGTTGATACTAAAAATAATAGTTATAAGCATTCTAATGCTATACTTCAGGGTTTTTAAATAGAAAGAAAATATTCAAAGTACTGTTTACTCATGGTTTATTGTGCATCAATTCTTTCCTTGAAAGAGCTATTTAGGTTGGTTGTATGTTTGTAAAAAAGGTTAAAAAAAAACTGCCAAAAAGAAAAAATCCTGGTCCTATAGTGTTTCACTGATTTTATAAAAGCTCTAAAATAACCACATTACGGAGAACTCATTTAAAATCTTTACTGCTAAGAGAATCAAAGTTACCTATAGCAGACATGTTTGCTGTATGTCACATAAAATTTCCTGTAAGTAAAAAAAAAAAGCTACTCTATTTTTAAAAAACAAAGCCAAAAACAGAAATATACACAAAAGATGCTAGAAAACTGACAAGAATCTTAAATACTACTGCACACAAAATGGCTCAGTAATTTTGAGAGATTAATGGATGTGAAACTCCTTGAAATAAAAAGGACTGCAGTTGAGATGTTTTTGAACTATATTTTCAGTAGAGGCCTAAAAAGGAGATGTTATAAAGCAGCAGAAACTCTCCCAGCTTTGTTTGCTAATCTCTGTACCTGTTTTTTAAATTTACACACACACAGACACACACAGCGTATGTACATCTAGTCAATTGTGGAAATCAAACTTTAATAATTTTACATTTATGTTTATAAATTATACCCAAATTCTAATTTAATGTTCTTTAGGCAATTTAGAATCATAGCAGTATTCTAATATTGTTTAGAAAATGGCTTTCTGGACTGTAGTTATTTTCTATTTTACAACTAAAAGAAGCTTGTACTTTTAAATAATCAGAAAGCTAAAATTAACCTATTACTTTCTTCAATTCTTTTAATAAAAGAAAAACGCTTTTAAGAATCATCAAAAGTTTTAATTAGTCCACATGAATGTTATATTCTAAGTATTTAGAATAAAGGACAAAACACACCAACATATTAAATTATGTAACTAGCTTGCTATGGACTGAATAGTGTCCCTCCAAAATTCATATATTGAAGCCCTAACCCTCGATGTGAGGGTATTTGGAGATGGGGCCTTTGAGAGATAATTAACACATTAACTGCCATGTGAGTTGTACTTAACTCGTGCCAGTTTTGAGCCTGGAGCCTAGTACTGCAGTTGGTTTGTGAAAATCTTACTTGTTGATGTTCTTACTGTTACAGTTAATATTCACAATTTAATTACATATAATTCAAACACATAAAACAATAAAAAATAACAAATTTTTCATTAAATTAGAAAGGATCATTTTGGTTTTGAAGTTTTTATCCTATTTTTGTATAATAAAACACCATAGGCCCAAGGAAACATTTTTTTTCCCACTGTGGCAGTCAATGTGTTAAGTTTAGATGGGGCCATGATAGGATTCGTGATCTTACAAGAGACAAGAGAGAGCCTGACCCTCTCTTTCCCCTGTGAGTACACTGAGAGGACACCCACATGCAAGCCAGGAAGAGAGAGCCCTCACCTGAAGCGATTATGTGGCATCCTGATCTTTGACTTCCGGCCTCCAGAACTGAGAGAAAATAAATTTCTGTTGTTTAAGCCACCGAGACTATGGTATTTTGTTATGGCAGCCACAGCAGACAAAGATACAGCCAACTTCATACAAAAGAATATATATATATGGGGGGGGAGGCAGTGGTATGACAAAAGTAATGTGACCTTTCCAAGTAAAATGCTGACCATGTTTTGTTGAACAGTTTCAGGGACTCCTACAAGCTGATTATCCTTTGCTCCTTCTTCAACTAGGATATTAAAAACCGGTTATTTTTCCCAAAAGGTTGCTTTATGCCAATTAGAACAAGGTTTGGATTTGTAATAACTGGAGCCCTACAGACACTAGAATGCATAATGCATACCATGTAAACCTTACACTTCTACACAATTAACTGGAATAAGTGGAAATAAAGTAAACATTGAAATAGTCTCCTGCAAAGATATTTACATCACAAAGTCCAATTTTGTCAAAATTGAACAAATTTCGTTTAATGGTAAAAAAGAAACTCTTTACTTAGAAAAATATGACTAAATTGTTTTTATACTGCATACTGGTATAGCCCAAAAACTATATCCTTGCCCAACCATTCTCTGATCAGTATTTTTACCAATGCCCATAAATGACGCTGAATAAAACAAACATGTGTTTTCTGTTACAAGATTTGATCAACCTACAAGATTTCTCCTTAAAGGATACACTAAAATCAGCTTATTTATTTATTTATTTATTTATTTATTTTTGAGACAGAGTCTCGCTTTGTTGCCCAGGCTAGAGTGAGTGCCGTGGCGTCAGCCTAGCTCACAGCAACCTCACACTCCTGGGCTCAAGCGATCCTCCTGCCTCAGCCTCCCGAGTAGCTGGGACTACAGGCATGCGCCACCATGCCCGGCTAACTTTTTTTGTATAGATATTTTTAGTTGGTCGATTAATTTCTTTCTATTTTTAGTAGAGACGGGGTCTCGCTCTCGCTCGTTTCGAACTCCCGACCTTGAGCAATCCCCCTGCCTCGGTCTCCCAGAGAGCTAGGATTACAGGCGTGAGCCACCGCGCCCGGCCGAAAATATACGTTCCGAATTCACGAGACACATGTATTTTTAAAACATCCAGAAGAGACAGGCCGAATTCGTAGCAGTGGACGCGCGAGGGGTGGGGGAGAGGAACACCCCGAAGGGAAGGGCTTCAGTGGGGACCTTATTCAATCTCGATCCACGAGAAGCAATGTAAAGACGGGGTTGGCGATTACACAACACCAAAAATATAATAAATACATTTGGGGGCATCACCAAATTCACCAAAACTTTAAATCATTACGCTGCGGCCCCTTCTGCCACACGTGCGCGTCCGCGGGGTCGCGGGGCAGGTTCGGGACCCGCCGCGCTCGTCTCCAGCGGGAACAAAGCGACCCTGCGTGGCAGGAGGGGCTTTCGGCGCCGGGCCTGGGCTCCGGGTCCGCACCGGGCATCCTCGCCGGGGCCGGCCGGGCGAGAAGGGGCCGCGCTCGTCCGCTCGCGCCGCGGCCCCAGGCGCCCCGCGCTGTCACCCGGAGGCCGGGAGGCGACTCGGGACGGTCCGGACGGACGCCCCGTCCCGCGCGGCCGAGCCACAGCACCCAGGGCCTCGCCTGTCGGGCCGCCGCCAATCGGTGGGACCGGCCGGCTGCGGCCCCGGTTTCCCGGCAATCGCTCGGCCGCGGGGACCCGGCCAGGCGGCCTCTCCGCAGCCAACGGCCGCCCCGCAACGGCCGCCCGCCCGCCGCGCGCGCCCGCCGCGCCGCCCCGCGCGCCCGGCGCCCACCTGTTGGTCGCACTCGGGGCACGACTTGGTGGCCATCTTCACTTTCTTGGCTCGAGTCGCAGACATGCTCCTCGCCCTCGGCAGCGGCGGCGCCGGCCCCTCCCGCGCACCCCAGCGGCCCGGCCTGCGCCCGCCCCGTCCCGGCAGGCCGAACCGAGGCTCCGGCGGGGACGAGCGCGCACACGCGAGCTCGCGCGGGGCCTGCGTGCCGGGGGGCGGGGCGGGCGCTGGTCGGCGGCGAGCCGCGGGCCTCTGGCGCCGGCTGCGCGGGGCCGCGGCGCGAGCTTCCACGGCGGCCCGCGCCTCACCCGCCGCCCGCGCCCGAGCCGCCCCGAGTCTCCGGGAGGAGGCGGCCTGGACCACCGGGCGCGGCGCTGGCCACGCCCTCTCCCGGCCGGAGACGGCGGGGGCGGGACCGGCGGGAACGGGCGGCGAGCTCAACCAACGAGGGCACAGGTAGGGCGGGCCGTGGCGATGGACACGCCCCCGGCCGTTTGGTTAAAACGAAAACGACGGTGAGTTCCTGTTTACGTGTGAGTGCCAATAACGCGCTTTGAATGAGTGACATGCATATAAATATTTAAAGCTTTTAATGTGCCCGCGAGATTGCCGCTTGCTTGGTCGTTTACAGGCACACCTTGGAGATACTAAGGCTTATTCCAGACCCTCCCAATACAGCGAGTCACAGGAACTTTTTGGTTTCCCAGAGCAAGCAAAAGTTATGTTTATACCATACTGTACTCTCGTGAGCGTGCAGTAATAGCATTATATATAAAAAGGTACATATCTTAATTTTAAAATATTTTATGCTAAAACATGCTTTAAGCAAGTCGCCATCGTTGTGGGTGGAGGGTCTCGCTCCTATTGGTGGACGCTGGCTGGTCAGAGTGACGGTTCCGAAGGCTGGGGTGGCCAGAGCCCTTTCTCAAGATAAGACAACAATGGAATTTGCTGTGCTGATTGACTGTTCCTTTCTTTTTTTTTTTTCTTTTTTTTTTTTTTTTGAGACAGAGTCTCACTTTATTGCCCAGGCTAGAGTGAGTGCCGTGGCGTCAGCCTAGCTCACAGCAACCTCAAACTCCTGGGCTCAAGCGATCCTCCTGCCTCAGCCTCCCGAGTAGCTGGGACTACAGGCATGCGCCACCATGCCCGGCTAATTTTTTCTATATATATTAGTTGGCCAATTAATTTCTTTCTATTTATAGTAGAGATGGGGTCTCACTCTTGCTCAGGCTGGTCTCGAACTCCTGAGCTCAAATGATCCGCCCACCTCGGCCTCCCAGAGAGCTAGGATTACAGGCTGACTGTTCCTTTCGAAACAGACTTCTCTGTGGCCTGTGACGCTATTTCATAGCATTCTACCCGCAGTAGAACTTCTTTCCAAATGCGGTCAGTCCTCTCAAACTATACCTTAACCACTCTGTCAACTAAGTGTATGTAATAGTCTAAGTCCTGTGTTGTTATATCTACAGCAGTCCCAGTGTCTTCACTTGGAGTAGATTCCATCTCGAGAAACCACTTTCTTTGCTCGTCCCTAAGAAGCAACTACTCATTAGTTCAAGTTTTGTCATGAGATTGCAGCTACTCAGTCACGTCTGTAGACTCCACTGCTAATCTTGTGCTCTTGCTATTTGCAGCACATTTGCAGTGACTTCCTCCACCCAAGTCTTGAGCCCCGCAAAGTTCTTCATAAGGGTTGGAATCAACTTCTTCCAACCCCCATAAATGTTGATATTTTGACCTCCTCCCATGAATTGCAAATACTCTAAGTGGCATCTAGAATGGTGAATTCTTTCCGGAAGGTTTTCTATTGACTTTGCCCAGATCCATCAAAGGAATCACTGTCTATGGCAGCTATAGCTTTATGAAATGTATTTCTTAAATAATAAGACTTGAAGGCTGGGCATGGTGGCTCACACCTGTAATCCCAGCACTTTGGGAGGCTGGGGCAGGAGGATCACTTGAGGCCAGGAGTTCAAGAAAAGCCTGAGCAATATAGGAAGACCTCATCTCTAAAGAAAGGAGAGGAGAGGGGAGGAGAGGAGAAGGAAGGGGAGGAGAGGGAGGAAGGAAGGAAGAAAGAAAAAGACTTGAAAGTTGAAATTACTCTTGATCCATGGGCTGCAGAGTAGATGTTAGGCATGAAAACAACATTAACCTCCTGGTGCATCTTCATCAAAATCTTTGAGTGGCCAGGTGTATTGTGAATCTTTTTTCTGAGCAGCAGTTCTCAACAGTGGGCTTAAAATATTTAGTAAATCATGCTATAAACAGATATGCTGTCATCCAGGCTTTGTTCCATTTAAAGAGCGCAGACAGAGTAGTAGATTTAACATAATTCTTACAGGCTTAATATTTTGGGAATGGTGAATGAACATTAGCTTCAACTTAAAGTTGCCAGCTGCATTAGCCCCTACAAGACATTCAGCCTGTCCTTTGAAGCTTTAAAGCCAGGCATTAACTTCTCCTGTATAGCTTTGAAAGCCCTAAACAGCATCTTTTTTCCAATAGATGACTATTACATCTACATTGAAAATCTGTTATTTAGAGTTGCCACTTTCATCAATTATCTTAGCTAGATGTTCTGGCTAACTTGCTGCAGCTTCTACATCAAAACTTGCAGCTTGACCTAGCACTTTTATTTTATGGAGATGGCTTTTTTCTTTAAACCTCACAAACCAACTTCTGCCAGCTTCCAACTTTTATTCTGCAGTTTCCTCACCTCCCTCAGCCTTCATAAAATTAAAGAGAGTTAGGACCTTCCTCTGGATTAGGCTTTGGCTTAGGGAATGTTGTAGCTAGTTTTATCTTGCATCCAGACCACTAAAACTTTCCTCATAGCAGCAGCAATAAGGCTTTCACTTTCTTCCTTTCTTTCCTTTCTTTTTTCTTTCTTTCTTTCTTCCTTCCTTCCTTCCTTCCTTCCTTCCTTCCTTCCTTCCTTCCTTCCTTCCTTCCTTCCTTCCTTCCTTCCTTCCTTCCTTCCTCTCTTCCTTTCTTCCTTTCTTTCCTTTCTTTCCTTTCTTTCCTTTCTTGACAGTCTTGTTGCATAGCCCAGACCGTAGTGCAGTGGCCCAACCGCAAGTCACTGACTACAACCTGGAACTCCTGGGCTCAAGCGATCCTCCTGCCTCAGCCTCCCCGAGTTTCGCTTTCTTATCATTCCTGTGTTCACTGGAGTAGCAATTTTAATTTCCTTCCAGAACTTTTCTTCTGCATTCACATCTTGGTTAACTGTTTGACACAAGAGGCCTAGCTTTCAGCCTTTCTCAGCTTTTGATCTGCCTTCCTCACTAAGCTTAATCATTTCTAGTTTTTGAATTAAAGAGAGAAACTTATGACTTCTCCTTTCACTTGACTACTTAGAGGCCATTGTAGGGCTATTCATTGTCATAATTTCAGTATTTTTGTGTCTCAGAAATAGGGAAGCCTAAGAAGTAGAGATAGATGGTGCCGTCAGAGCACACACATTTATTGAATAAGTTCACCATCTTATATGGACACGCTTCATAGTTCCCTAAAACAATGACAATAGTAACATCAAAGACCACTCATCGGCCCGGGCGCGGTGGCTCACACCTGTAATCCTAGCACCCTGGGAGGCCGAGGCGGGCAGATTACTGGAGGTCAGGAGTTCGAAACCAGACTGAGCAAGAGCCAGACCCCGTCTCTACTATAAATAGAAAGAAATTAATTGGCCAACTAATATAGATAGAAAAAATCAGCCGCGCATGGTGGTGCATGCCTGTAGTCCCAGCTACTTGGGAGGCTGAGGCAGGAGGATTGCTTGAGCCCAGGAGTTGGAGGTTGCTGTGAGCTAGGCTGACGCCACAGCACGCACTCTAGCCTGGGCAACAAAGCGAGACTCTGTCTCAAAAAAAAAATCCAGTTGGGGACTAGGCGCAGTGGCTCACGCCTGTAATCCTAGCACTCTGGGAGGCCGAGGCAGGCGGATCGCTCAAGGTCAGGAGTTCAGAACCAGCCTGAGCGAGACCCCGTCTCTACCAAAAATAGAAAGAAATTAATTGACCAACTAAAAAATATATATATACGAAAAAATAATTAGCCGGACATGGTGGCTCATGCCTGTAGTCCCAGCTACTCGGGAGGCTGAGGCAGGAGGATCGCTTGAGCCCAGGAGTGTGAGGTTGCTGTGAGCGAGGCTGACACCATGGCACTTACTCTAGCCTGGGCAACAAAGTGAGACTCTGTCTCAAAAAAAAAAAAAAAAAAAAAAATCACCATAATGGATACAGTATTAATGAAAAAAGTTTGAAATATTGGGAGAATTACCAAAATTTGACACAGAGACTTGAAATGAGCACGTTATTGGAAAAATGGTACTAATAGATTTGCTCAACACAAGGTTGCCTCAAACTTTCAAGTTGTAAAAAAAGCAATTATCTATGAAGTGCAATAAAGTGAAACACAATAAAATAAGGCATACTATATCTAAATGGCTTGGATGGACAATAGCACTGTTTGTTGCCAAGAAGAATTTATGTTTATTTATTTTTCATCCTCATCCCTCCCCACAAGAATTTATGTTTAAGCTATATCTATGTTCTCATGGTAACAAATTCAGATTTGAAGAGAAATGTTAATAGGAATGGAGGAATAGATGTAGAACACTTTCAGTAAATTCAGTGTATGCATTCTTTTATCCAAAATGAACTGATGATATATTTTCAAAATTCATACTCAGTCATCAGAAGTGACCAGTTTTAACAATTTATACCATACTATAATAGGTAAATTTTAAATTACCTTTCCATAAAAGAAATGGATTCACATGTATGATTTTGCTATATAGAGATTTTCTTTTGAGGGAAAATAAAATTCAGACAGTTTAATCACATTTGTAAACTATTTATTTATACCTATCATAGTTGCAATGTCAAGTTCACTGTCTCTTTCATTAATAATTATTGTTAAGGCCGGGCGCGGTGGCTCAAGCCTGTAATCCTAGCTCTCTGGGAGGCCGAGGTGGGCGGATCGTTTGAGCTCAGGAGTTCGAGACCAGCCTGAGCAAGAGCGAGACCTCATCTCTACTATAAATAGAAAGAAATTAATTGGCCAACTAAAATATATATAGAAAAAATTAGCCGGGCATGGTGGCGCATGCCTGTAGTCCCAGCTACTTGGGAGGCTGAGGCAGCAGGATTGCTTGAGCCCAGGAGTTTGAGGTTGCTGTGAGCTAGGCTGACGCCACGGCACTCACTCTAGCCTGGGCAACAAAGTGAGACTCTGTCTCAAAAAAAAAAATAATAATAATAATTATTGTTAAAATAGGGAACATATCAGAACAATATATAAAATCTCTGTTTTTTCAAGTTTACAACTTAAATTTGCATCTTTCAATCTTAATTGTCAGGGGAAAATATGCTACATTGTTTCCTTACACTGAAATATTAAGACGTAAAAATCTTCCACAAAATACTAGCAAACCACATTCAGCAACATATCAAAAGGATTCCATACCACTATAGAGTGGGATTTATTCCTGTATTTCAGAGATGGTTCAACATACAAAAATCGATCAGTGTAATATACCACATTAATAGAATGAAGGGGAAAACCATGTAACTGTTTTTATTGATGCCAAAAAAGCATTTGACAAAATTCAACACCTTTTCATAACAGAAAATAACAAATGTTGGCAAGGTTATGGAGAAATTGGAACCCTTGTGCATTTCTTGTGGGAATGTAAAGTGGTGCAGCTGCTGTGGAAAGTGTATGGAAGATCCTCAAAAAATTAAACATAGAAATACCATTTGATCCAGCAATTCCACTTCTAGGTATACACACAAAAGAATTGATAGCCAGGACTCAAGCAGTATTTGTATGCCGATGTTCACAGTGGCATTATTCACAATAGCCAAGAGGTAGAAACAACTCAAATGTCCATTGACAGAGGAATGGATAAGTAAGATGTGGAATATACAGTCACACACCACATAAGGACATTTTGGTCAACAATGGATTGTATGTACGATGGTGGTCCCATGAGATTATAATACCATATTTTTACTATACCTTTTCTATGTTTAGATACACAGATATTTAGCATTGTGCTACATTTGCCCACAGTATTTAGTATGGTAACCTGCTGTTTGTAGCTGAGGAGCAACAGGCCATACCATATAACCCAGGTGTGTAGGAAGCTATACTATCTAGGTTTGTATAAGTTTATGTTTGCATGATAAACTCACCTAATGACACCTTTCTCAGAACATCTCCTCCTCATTAATCAACTCATGACTGAATGTACAATGGCATATTATTTCGCCATAAAAGAAAGAATTCTGACACTTGCTACAACGGGGATGAACCTGGGAGACATTATGCTAAGTGAAATAAACCAGACACAAAAGAACAAATATTGTGTGATTCCACTTATATGAGGTACCTAGAGAAGTCAAATGCATAGACGCTGAAAGCAGAGCAGTGGTTTCCAGAGCCTAGAGGAAGGGTGGAAAGAGGGAATTACTGTTTCATGGGGACAGAGTTTCAGTGTAGGATGATGAAAAATTTCTGAAGATGGATGCTGGTAATGGTTGCACAACAATGTAAATGTACTTTATGCCACTAAATATACACTGTAAAATGGCTAAAATGGCCTGGGCATGGTGGCTAATGTCTGTAATTCCAGCACTTTAGGAGGCCAAGGCAGGAGGACCACTTGAGGCCAGGACTTTGAGAGCAAGGAGACTCTGTCTCTACGAAAAAATAAAAGTAAAAATTAGCTGGAGCCTGTGGCATGCGTCTCTAGTCCTAGCTACTTGGGAGGCTGAAGCAGGAGGATCACTCAAGCCCAGGCGTTGGAGGTTGTAGTGAGCTATGATTGTACCACTGTACTCCAGCCTGGGCAACAGACTCAGACCCTCTCTCAAAAAAAAAAAAATGGCTAAAGTGGTAAAGTTTGTTTGTCTATTTTACCACAATAAAAGAAGAAAAAAATACTCAATAAGCTAGGAATAAAAGGAAACTTCCTCAACATGATAAAGTCCATATATGAAAAACCCATAGCTAATGTCATACTCAGTGGTGAAAGACTGAAAGCTTTTCCCTTAAGATTAGGAACAAGACAAGTGTGTTAATCCATTTTGCGTTTCTATAAAGGAATACTTGAGGCAAGTAATTTACAAAGAAAAAAGGTTTATTTGGCCCACAGTTCAGCAGGCTATACAAGAAGTATGGCATCTGCTTCTGGTAAGGGCATCAGGGAACTTCCGATCCAGGCAGAAGGTGAAGGGGGAGCAGGGGTCACGTGACGAAAGAAGGAGCAAGAGAAGGAAGAGGCGGTGCCAGGTTCCTTTAAACAACCAGCTTTCATGTGAAGTAATAAAATAAGAACTCATTATCACAGGGAGGGCACCAACACATTCATGAGGGATCTGCCCCCATGCCCAAAGCACCTCCCACCAGGCCCCTCCTCCAACACTAGGGATCAAATTTCAGACTAAAATTTGGAGGGGCCAAACATCCAACCATATCAACAAAGGTGCCCAGTTTCACTTGAGTTCAACATAGTATTAGAAGTTCTAGCCAGAGCAATTAGGCAAGAAAAAGAAATCAGAGGCATCCAAATTGGAAAGTAAGAAGTAAAGTATTAGGATCATTAGAAATACTGAAGATATGTTAAAAATGAAGAAGTCTGAATGACCAATTTTGTCTTTAAAAAGTTGATAACCAAGCTGGGATCATGCCTGTAATCCCAGCTACTCAGGAAGCTGAGGTGGAAGGATTGCTTGAGCCCAGGAGTTTGAGACCAACCTGGGTAACATAGCAAGACCTCATCTTTAAAAGAAAAAAGTTGGTACCTAAAAATTTCACTATAAGTTCTAGCTAGGGCAGTTAGATAAGAAAATGAAATAATAGGCGTCTAGGTTGGAAAGAAACAAATACAACTATCTGCAGATTTGCAGATGGCATGAATGTAGAGAGTCCTAAGAAATCAACCTAATGATTACTAAAATAAATAGATGAGTTCAGCAAGGTGATAGGACCCAAGATCAATATGCAAAAATCAAATCTATTTCTATACACTTGCAAACAACAATATGGGAATGAAGTTAAGAAAACAATTCCATTTACAATAGCTGGACATGGTGGTGCATGCTGTAATCCCAGCAATTTAGGAGGCTGAGGCAGGAAGGTTGCTTGAGACCAGGAGTTTGAGACCAACATGAACAACATAGTGAGACCCTGTCTCTAGAAAAAGAAGAAAAATTAGCTGAGTGTGGTGGCCCACACCTGTAGTTCCATCTATGTTGGAGGCTGAGGCAGGAGGATTGCTTGAGCCCAGGAGTTCAAGGCTGTAGTAAGCTATGATCACACCACTGTGCTCCAGCCTGAACAACAGAGCAAGACCCCATCTCTAATGAAAGAAAGAGAGAAAGAGAGAAAGAGAGAAAGAAAGAAAGAAAGAAAGAAAGAAAGAAAGAAAGAAAGAAAGAAAGAAAGAAAATATTCAGGAATAAATTTAACAGAATAGGTGTAAAACTTATACTCTGAAAACTACAAGACATTGTTGAAAGAAGTTAAAGATCTAAATAAATGGAAAGATATCCCATTTTCATGGATTAGAGGCCTTAATTTTAAGATGGTAGTACTCCTCAAATGGATCTACAAAGTCATCACAATCCCTATCAAAATCCAGTTGTCTGGGAGGCTGAGGCGGGTGATTGCTCAAGGTCAGGAGTTCGAAACCTGCCTGAGCAAGAGCCAGACCCTGTCTCTATTATAAATAGAAAGAAATTAATTGGCCAACTAATATATATAGAAAAAATCAGCTGGGCATGGTGGCGCATGCCTGTAGTCCCAGCTACTAGGGAGGCTGAGGCAGAAGGATTGCTTGAGCCCAGAAGTTTGAGGTCGCTGTGAGCTAGGCTGANGAGACTCTGTCTCACAAAAAAAAAAAAAAAAAAAAAATCCAGTTGGGGGCTAGGCGCAGTGGCTCACATCTGTAATCCCAGCACTCTGGGAGGCCAAGGCGGGCAGATTGCTCAAGGTCAGGAGTTCGAAACCAGCCTGAGCAAGAGCGAGACCCCATCTCTACTGTAAATAGAAAGAAATTAATTAGCCAACTAATATAGATAGAAAAAATTAGCTGGACATGGTGATGCATGCCTGTAGTCCCAGCTACTCAGAAGGCTGAGGCAGGAGGATCGCTTGAGCCCAGGAGTTTGAGGTTGCTGTGAGCTAGGCTGACGCCACGGCACTCACTCTAGCCTGGGCAATAAAGTGAGACTCTGTCTCAAAAAAAAAAAAAAAAAAAGAATTGAATGTCTAGAAGTAAACCCTAACACTTACAGTCAATTGACTTTCATCAAGTATGCCAAGGCCAGACAGCCCAGAAAGAGCAGTCTCTTCAACAAATGGTACTGAGACAACTGTATATCCACATGGAAAAGAATGAAGTTTGACCTCATATACAAAAATTAACACAAAATGGATCACAGACCTAAATGTAAAAGCTAAAACCTTTCAGGAGAAAACGTATGCATAAATCTTTGTGACCCTGGATTAGGCAATGGTTTCTTAGATAGGATTTTCAATTCCTATGAGTGGGGGCTGGGTGGAGGGAGGGAGCCTCTGACCTCTTGGTCAGACTCACTGGGAATGCAGCCACTTCATCTGGGAGTTGGAAGGGAGGTGATATGCTGGCGGCCTGCTCCTCTTGTGAGATAGGATGTCCCTCGATTGAGAGCCGAAGGGAGAGGAAGCCCTGTCTTTTTGCCATGACCAACTGGAGAAGTGCTTCTGCCAGGCTGAGCTGGAGGTGGCAGGGCCGGGTCCTGGCTCACGTGCCAGAGATTCTTGTTGTTCTTCCTAAGTTTTAGTAGATTTGCTTGAATAAATATTTCATTAGTTGTATGCCCTTAGGAGATTTTCCAGAGAGTTCATATGGTTGGGTTTTTATTGTTTTCACCAGTTACGCGATTTCTCTGAGGAGCAGGTCTGTGGAGATCCTCATGCTGCCATCCCAGAAGTGGAATTCTCTAAGTTGATTTCTTTTATCTTACAGAAATATTAAGTTTGTTCCATAACTTAAACATTTTCCCTCTATAGCCATCATATTTCAGCATGTGTTCCAGTTATCTATTGTTCTGTATGAACAAAATGTAGTGGCTTAAAACAACCACCATTGTATTATATCCTACCACACCATTGTATTTTTTTTTTTTTAGGGAAGTTCTATTTTTATTTATTTATTTATTTATTTTTATTTCAGCATGTTATGGGGGTACAGATTTTAAGGTTTCAATAAATGCCCTTTCCCCCCCTCCCCCATCACACCATTGTATTGCGTGGGTCAGAAAGGGTTGGTCTGGGTCCACCTGTCACTCAGTCGTACTCACCTGGAAGCCAGGCTGGACTGGAAGGTCCAGGGTGTCTCCACTCACGTGCCCAGTCCCTTGGCAGGGATGGCTGGAAGACTGGAATCAATTCCCACCCTCCCCACACAGACTCAGGGCCTCTCCACATGGTCGCCCCAGTAGGATTATCAAACCTGTCATGTGCCAGCTCAGGGCTCCCACTGTGAGTGTTCCTAGACACCAAGGGGTGAGCTATGAGTCCTTTATAGACTCAGAAGTCACACAGAATCACTTCCTCTGGATTCTATGGGTAGCACTGGGGCCGGCCCGGTGAAAGAGAGCTACAGGAGGTCGCGTGTTTGATTCTTGTTATTTGCAGTGGTTATGTTCTGTGAAGTCACTGTGAATGCTGCAAGTTCGGAACCGTTGATTTTAGGGAAAATACAGGATTAATTTCCTGCAAGCCTCTGGTCACATTTTCTCAGGTGATTAATCCATAGCCTTGGGTTAGGTATTTCTATTTAAAAACATCATGTTAAATATATATTGTTGATTCATTAACAAGAACTCACAGCCAACAGCAGCACAGTATGCCTAAAACTCATCCAGCACATGTAAGGCACATTGCACACTGCTTGCACTCTGGACACTAAGGCTGCAGTTCAGCACTGTGGTTGGAGGCTATTTTATTTTATTTTATTTTTGAGACAGAGTCTCACTCTGTTGCCCAGACTAGAGTGAGTGCCGTGGCGTCAGCCTAGCTCACAGCAACCTCACACTCCTGGGCTCAAGCGATCCTCCTGCCTCAGCCTCCCGAGTAGCTGGGACTACAGGCATGCGCCACCATGCCCGGCTAATTTTTTGTATATATATTTTTAGTTGGTCAATTAATTTCTTTCTATTTTTGGTACAGACGGTGGGGGGGGGCTGGGGGGGCGGGGAATCCTCGCTCAGGCTGGTTCTGAACTCCTGACCTCGAGCAATCCGCCCACCTCGGCCTCCCTGAGTGCTAGGATTACAGGTGTGAGCCACTATGCTCAGCCTGGAGGCTGCTTTAAATAACAGAATCACTAACCAAAAAAAGTGTCACTAAATAGACCACAAAAAGTACACTTGTTTACAGGGTGAGAGCTGAAACCAGAAGGTACTGCATCTCCTTCTGCAACCTCAGTTGGGAAAGTGAATGTCCGTTGAATAAATTTTATTTGCCACTCTGAGTATGTCCCCAAATGACCACAAAAGCACTTTAAATATTGATTTTGGGCTTACAAATAAATTTTAGGGAGTAAGTGAATTTTCAAAACAGAATCCATAAATAATGAGGATCCATGAATAATGAGCATAGCAAAAGGCCCAGTTCATCAGAGGGCCATTCTTAGAGACTTGCTACAAGCTACTGTGACATACAATGACAATTGTTTGTTGTCAGCTACCATATTATTACCTAATAAAAGAATAATCTCAAATTTAATGTATTCATTTTTACAGAATTCACAATTTTTACTATATCCCTAAGTGCACTGTTTATTTCAGCTGACTTTTTTTTTTTTACTATGACTTTCTTAATGAGGGAATCAGTGTTTGGATTCACACTCTGATCCTTGCTCCTTAAACTGATTCCCTATTCCAGAGTATTTCTTATTGCATCTGTGCCATCCAAACATAATCCTACACAAGTTCTTAAACTCTGAACCACATCTGTGGACAACATGATCTTTTATGGTTGTGTCTGCTTCAGAGCTAGTTGTGTTTGTCACCAGAGAACTGGGGAAAAATTCTCTGTATGTATCACCATCATGTTCAAATTGCACATCTTAGCAAAATCTCTGCATTTATCATGTTGCAATGTAAAACGCTTTGCTAGCTTTCTTTGTTCTGTTATTATTATTCTATTACAGATTCACATAATATTTCCGAGCACATATCTTTGAACCAGTCTTTAACCACCAGCATGGTAATCATATGATTTTATTTTTATTTCAGTGCTACTTTATAAGAAGCTGAAAAGCAGTAATGTTTATGTGGGAAATATTCTGTTGGCTTTCTTAACATAATAGCTTATTGAGATATAATTTACATACCACTGAAAGTGTACAAATCAGTGGTTTTTAGTATGTTCATAGTGATGCTTGCATCACTGCTATCTAACTCCAGGATATTTTCATCACCCCAAAATGAAACCCCACGACTATTAGCAGCCACTCCTCATTCTCTCTTCTCAACCCCTGGCAACCACTAATCTATTTTCTGTCATTTTGGATCTACCCACTTTGGTCTTTTCATATGAGTGGAATTCCACAGTATGTTACCTTTTGTGTCTGGTTTCTTTCATTTAGCATAATGCTTTCAAGGTTAATCTATACTGTAGCATCTATCAGTACTTCATTCCTTTTTATAGCTGAATAATATTCCATTGTACGATATACTACATTTTATTCATCTATTCATCAGTTGATGTACATTTGGGTTGTTTCCACATTTCAGCTATTAAAAATAATGCTGTCATAAACACTCATATACAAGTTTTTGTGTGGACATATGTTTGTTTTTCTCATGGGTATATTCTTAGGATTAAAATTATAGGATCATATGTAACTATATGTCTAACTTTTTAAGGAACTTCTAAACTGTTTTCCAAAGCAGCTGTTCTATTTTTCTGTTATCTCTTTAACAGTTTTTCTTTGAAAAAATTATTTTGGTTTTGTATTTTTTTCTTTCTGTTTTATATGTAAATGTCACCTAAGTTTTAATACTTTCCTCGTTTCATTAGTCAGTATATCTCCACAAATAACATACTTAGTCTTAGCTCTTGACTATAAATTTTGGCTTTCTTAAAAAGCAAAATCAATAAAATTTGTTTAGCCATATTAGGGTGAAAAACAAATAAAACAAATTGTAATTCCCTAATTTAGCTAATAATATTAAACCATGTGTATTTTTAAAGGCCTAATAAAAAAAGTTAAATAGTTATAAATTTAGGATCAGCTTAAATGGGTGGTTCTGGCTCAGGGTCTCTCATGAGGAGGGTGCAGTCAAGCTGTTGGCCAAGGCTGCAGCCACCTGCAGGCTTGACTGAACCAGAGGGTGTGTTCCACGATGTCACATTCACATGGCTATTGGCAAGAGGCCTCAATTCCTCGCCATGTGGACTATCCATAGGGATGCTTGGCTGCTCTCATGACATGTCAGCTGCTTTCCCTTCAGATGAAATGATTCAAGAGAGAGACCAAAAGTACAGTTGCAATAGCTTGCATGACCAAGTCTCAGAAGTCACAAACCATCATGTCTGCTATATTCTATTTACTAGAAGTGAATCACCATGTCTAGTCCACATTCAAGGAGAGGAGAATTAAGCTCTATTTCTTGAAGGAAGGCATAGCAAAGAAGCTGTGGACATCTTTTAAAACTACCCCACTGGCTGATGTCAGGTGGCCTCGGCTACTTACCATGTGGGTCTCTCTGAAGGGCGGCTTGAGTGTGCTATGACATGGCAGTTGGCCTTCCACAGAGCACCTGGTCCGAGAGAGAATCCACAATGTCTTCTATGGCCTCGTTTATGCTTCCGTTGTATTTGCAATGCGCTATGGGTTACACAGGTCAACCCATTCAGTGTGGGAGATGATTAAATTAGGGTATGTATTCAGGAAGCAGGATCGTTGGGGCCATCCTGGATGCTTGCTATCCCAGGCACCTAAATGAAGCAATAGCTAATTCTGCCAGGGCATACTGGGGAGGGATTCACAGAGAAAGTGACATATGAGATGGGCATTTGGGGTTCCACTGACCCTGAGAAAAATGAGAAGGATCAGTAGACGTCATCTGGTCTATCTTTGACCGAAGACAGAAAGAAAGAAGCAGGGTGGGTGCCAGCGGAGCCCACTTTGCACTGACGCTATTTCCAACTTTGCTCAGATCTTTGGCGTGTGCTATCAAAGTGGCTGCAGGCGTTTCCAGTCTCACACCATGCAGTTAGACCAGGCAGGAGCTTCTTTAATAACAAGTATTAAGAACTTCATGAGCCAAAATGGCTTTTCAGAGCCACATTTTGTTCCCTCTTGTAATTAGAACCCAAGCTGGCCTACCCCGTAGTGACGTTCTGAGTTAACACTCAGAACACAGAGTCTCTGCCATGAGTCTTTTGCATTTTTAGTGGGAGAAGAGAAGAGCAGCAGGAAGCTTAGCAGGTCTCTAAAATACGAAATTTCCCATTTCCCTCAGAAAATAGCCCTGAATTATAGAGGTCTTTGTTCTTTGTTGGTTGTTTTCCCCAAAGCTTTAGAATCATCACAACTCTGCAAATGTGGTCATCACTTGCTTTTTGCTTTTAATTTGCTACAAACTTTACATATTTTCATGAAGGAATAGTCCACAAAAAAACAATAACAAAGTAGTCAACTAAAAATATATAGAAAAAATTAGCCGGGCATGGTGGCGCATGCCTGTAGTCCCAACTACTCGGGAGGCTGAGGCAGGAGGATCACTTGAGCCCAGGAGTTTGAGGTTGCTGTGAGCTAGGCTGACGCCACGGCACTCACTCTAGCCCGGGCAACAGAGTAAGACTCTGTCTCAAAAAAAACAATAACACGCCCGGGCGCGGTGGCTCAAGCCTGTAATCCTAGCTCTCTGGGAGACCGAGGTGGGCGGATCGTTTGAGCTCAGGAGTTCGAGACCAGCCTGAGCAAGAGCGAGACCCCATCTCTACTATAAATACAAAGAAATTAATTGGCCAACTAAAATATATATAGAAAAAATTAGCCGGGCATGGTGGCGCATGCCTGTAGTCCCAGCTACTTGGGAGGCTGA
>VSMD01124462.1:0-55093 GCA_008750895.1 Mirza zaza
GAGGCTGAGGTGGGCGGATCATTTGAGCTCAGGAGTTCGAGACCAGCCTGAGCAAGAGCGAGACCCCATCTCTACTATAAATAGAAAGAAATTAATTGGCCAACTAAAATATATATAGAAAAAATTAGCCGGGCATGGTGGCACATGCCTGTAGTCCCAGCTACTTGGGAGGCTGAGGCAGCAGGATTGCTTGAGCCCAGGAGTTTGAGGTTGCTGTGAGCTAGGCTGACGCCACGGCACTCACTCTAGCCTGGGCAATAAAGTGAGACTCTGTCTCAAAAAAAAAAAAAAAAAAAAAAGAATACCCTTGATAGCAGCCTTATACTGGCAGTCCTACCATCTACTAACTTGCACTTGAGTATCAGGTTTGCCTGGAAAGCCCCTGGATTTTCTATACCACGTGCCTCTATTGCATAGGGCAATCTCATTTTCTGACATAATTGCTCCAGCCAACGCTGTGACATCTTCAAAGTAATAGAGACAAGTGATTGGAGGCTATCTTTGTTTCCACTTTATGTTTTGGTGGAAGCATTTTTTAAATTACTATGGTCTCTAAACTAGTAGAGCCCAGAAACCCGAGAAAGGGAATCAAGTTATGAGGACTCTTGCAGTTGCAACGAGAGGAGCCATGTTTGTTTCTAATGCTCAGCTTCTGAACCTAAGTATCTGGGTATACAGTATTCTAGTCTCTGAAAGCAGGGAACCCTAGGTAGCATAATAGAAACTTCAGAAAACTTTCCACCATCCTGTAGTCAGCTGCTTCTATGGGAAGAAGTATATAATAACCAATACCACAGACATTAGCTTATTGGCTAACTCATGCTGAGAAGTCAGTTCCTTTGTCAGATGTAATGCTGTATGGGAAACAATGAAGCTGAATGTTATTACATATTTGAGCTTATGGCTAGCAATTTTTCTTAAGCCTGTCAGGCAAGGAAAGTATCAACAGATTTAAGCACACATCTGTTCTGGTAATGGCACATGGTCAGTTGCCCCACCCCCATTCCATGACAGGAATTCAATGAAGGGCACTCACCATCAGGTAGCTGGCTGATATCTGAGGTTTAAGGTGCTTTATTGGGGGCCCAGGTCACTGCTACAAGTTGGTCTCATAGCTGTCAGTTCAGCCATTGTGAGAAGTTCAAGTTCATCTCATGCATTGTACCTTATCTACAAGTCCTTTAAGTACTGGGATGGTTAGGGAAGAATGCTGTCTGATCCAAGGGCAGGACACCTTGTTCTTGTAAGAGCTTCCTCTAGAGATGGGCTTTTGTGAGCATTTCCAAGAGATACTACCACGCTTCGGGTCCATTATAAGGACTCCAAATGTGTATTGGCCCAAACCCCCTTGTCTAAGGATGAACAAGATTGTATAACTAGTGTTAAGTCCATGACCAGTTACATCTAGCCTCTGACTATAGAGCTTTGTATAGACCATGTGCCCTTCCAGGTAAGGGATAAAGTGACTGGTCTAGACTCATGCCCTTTAGGAAGATCCCTTCCCTATGATCCTTCAAGGTCACCTTGAATGGGGCTAGAATGCCACAGTAGTCTATAACCAGCTAACACACCTGGTTCTCATAGGCAATATTCACTTTCTACAGTGACCAAATAGCAAGCCAAGCACCATTTCAACAGTTATTTGAGGACAGCCTGGCTTTGTCCTAAAACCCTAGGGGCCTCCACTGAGATTCTATTAGGGCTTCCCAAAAGTATTCTAACTTACTATGGACACTTGGACACCAATATCCTGCTGGTATATGGGAGTCTAATTGCAGGGCTGCACAGCTGTATCTTGTTTTGGCAGGACTCTTCTTGCTCTTAGTACTACCCAAACCTGTCACCCTTTCATATCACCAGCTATGAGGCTAGAGTAAGTGTTGCATATACTGTCTTCAAAACCCAAAGCAGCCCACCAAGTATTCTTATGAACCAGTGAAGAAAGTAAGGCCCAGCAACAATCTGCTCACTAAAGGTGAGGCTTATACGTAGCAAACTACTCCTTTAAGAGAATGAAAGGTATGACAGATTCAAGACTGAGCCAAGATAGCTGTTGGACAGTTTTAAGAACATCTCATTCTGTGATGGTTTTGTTGTTACATGCCACAAGAGTGTCAGACCTTCATACCAGATGGATTGTCACTGCCTTCAGCCCCAACCAGGCCAGGATACTAGTCATTTCCTTGAAGGTATACCCTCCTACTGCCAGACCAGCTAGCAACATTCTTAGCCAGTGTTCTTGGTCACAGGCAGTAAGAAGTCTTGCTGAGTTAAGCAGAAAGAGGAACTCATGGCAAGAACTGGGGGTGGCTTGCAAGAATTCCCATGAGGGCGGGAGTCTGAAGTTCTGAGACCATACCACAGACCTGCCTGGTAAGGGCATTTCTATCTTCACTTTTGAGCACTAAATCCTGTCCTACTGGTAGGATACAGATGTGACCACTTCTAGTACGTCCCAAAGCTTGATTTTGTTCTAACAAAGAGAAGACTATAGTCCTAGAACCTTTGTTCCATTGGCTTCTATTCCAAGTCTGGGAAGGATTCGTTAATCAATTAAGCTTAAGTCAGGTGTCTACATTCTTTACCTGCAAGAGATTGGTAAAGGGGTTATTCACATGTCAGTTGCTATAAGGTCAAGTAGGTGCTGCTTCTAAGACTTAAAGGGTAAGGAATACCCCAGATATGGGTAGAGGGACTCAGACACTAGATGGCCAAGGGCAGCAAGGATTTCTAGTTTTGTTTGTGTGAATCTGACCTTCCCAGGTTTGGCTCTTACTTGTTCATAGTGGATTAGAGCCCCTCATAGTCTACCATAGCTAATATAAAGACAGTTCAGTCTCTAAGAAGATGCTATCTTACACCTATTTTCCACCCTTGGGGATGCCTTCTTTTGGAGCCATCAAGGGAGCATCCTTGATGCCAAGCCACAGCCACAAGATGACCAGCTTCCATGGCAAGGCCTGAACTGTAAGGCCACCACCATTAGGATGCCATGGTAGTACCTGGTTCTGAGCACAAAGGTGAAAGAAACGGGGTTGGGGGAGGTGGAGAATGTCTTTCACGACTTTAAGGTGGCACTCGGGAATCTAAACTGCAGAGTTCAGCGCCCTTGCATTCCCCTTGTCCTTTGACTACAGCTTTTAGTTTACATCTTTATTCCTTCTTGCCACAAGCCTCATAGGCTAGTCCAGGAACAGGGGTATATATGCTATTTTCTACTCCCCTAGTCTAATCTTTTCCTAGACAAGGGGCTAATGCACAAGCCTTCAGGTCTCTAGGGCTACATCAAGGCCTCACACCTTCCAGGCATGCCTCCATGGATGCAGAGTAGGTGGCACATTTAGTCTAGGCCCTGATATGCCTCTAGCAGACACACACATGACTTTTGGTCCTTCATGCTGGTTTTGGCCCAAGTCTTCCAACTCTTCCCCAGGAGTTCTAGAACCTACAGAGATAAAACAGGGGTCAGAGCAGCTGGTCCTGGGAGACTTTAAGCCTCCCTAACATGGAAACATGTGTTCTGAGGCTATCTGCCACCTTAAGCACATAGCTCAAGCATCTAGTGACACTATTAGGTTCTGCGGAGACAAGGACTTCAGCTACTGGCCTGGGTACCCTAGAGGGGCTGCTGGATACCCTCAGGACCACCAGTGTAGAGAATACAGTACCCCCTATATATCAGGGCCTACCAAACAGACATATGCAGAAAACTAGATCCTACTGTGAACAGGGTAGAATTTTTACCTAAGTATGCATCCATGAGCTGGAACGATACACAGATTTTAAGCAAGAGATGAGGAAGAGCCACTTGTGACAAGCATGAATCAGAGGCCTCAAGGCTGAAATCTTATTTTAGCATAAGGTAGTCTGTGAGGAAACTACAGATTCTCAGAGGGCTCCGGAGCCAGGCTGCAGGTATGAGTCTACATGAGGACTGTGAGTCCCTTGAGCAAAGACGGTTTGGTCTTCTCGGCATTTTTGTCCAGGGCCAAACAGCCCCAGCCATCCTGGTGGGCCGTCCTGTGAAATTCACCAAGTCCCTACTTGCTCAGTTACCTGGGTCTTCAGTTTCCTCCTTGTCCTAGATTTCCCTGGAGGGACAAGTCAGAAGCCATTCACGGGAAGGCTGGTACTCTCGGGGAAAGCTGAAGGAGAGCGAGCCATGGGTCTCATGTAATTTGATACCTGCTCAGATTTTCTGGCTGTTCCACAGTAGTGACCATCATGGGATTTACTTGTTCAGTGTCTTGACAAGATAACAACAGGGTCAGAATTATCCTTTGCTTTGCTGGAGGATATACATGGACCAGGGGCCTCTATTCAAGCCTAGTCTCCAACACAAGTTCTGATTCAAACAGGAATAGACTTGCTTTAAAATACTTTCTACAAAGCTTCTGCAAAATTCTACATTGAGTGGTGTCTCACACCTGCCACTGCCTCAGGCCAGATCCTCCCACCTAGCAATTTTAGCCTGGCTCTTAAGAATGCCCGTGAGTTGAGGATGGAGAAGCTTGAGACAACCGTACCTCCTTCCATCCTAGTCTTCAACCCTCAGGCCCGGCTATGATGGAGGGTTGGTTGTCTCTATTCCTACCTTCAGCCTCCTATCCTTCTGAGGGTCTCAAGATAAAAATAAGATACCCCCCATTTGAGAGGTATTGTACATATGGCCTCAACCTGGTCTGGGATGGGGCTGAGTCAGGAGAAAGTGATGGCTTGGACAGCCTCATTTAGAGCTGTCTCCTGCTAAGGACAAAGGACCTGCTCCAGACTCATGCTGCTAGGATGTCACAAGATCTAGAACCACCTCTGGTTCATAGAAGCACAGATTTCCCTGTTACCAAAAGCTCAGCCAGTTGTCCTTGAGGCCACATCAGAAGAACGAGAACAAATGTTTTGAGGACGAAAGAAAGACATTTTATTACTTTGCCAGCAGAGGAGGAGGATGGAGACTCCTGTCTTGAAATGCCATTGTGCTCATAACAAGTAGAAATACAGAGCTTTTAAAGGATGAGTTCTCAGCTTCATACAATTATTGTTCAACTTTAGTTGATTCTGATTGTCCCATCTCTGCTGAAGACAATCCCCTGAACCCCACACCCAGGACCTCCCTTTACCAGGTCCTGGCTGAGCCATCTCCTTTAGCACAAACAACAAAAGACTTATCCTGCCCCCTCTCAACCACTGGCCAGAGGCAGCAATGTAGATTTTAGTTCTCAAAAAGGAGTGGAAGATGTTTTAAAGAGACAGAAAATATTTTTATCATTTTTTCAGGCCATTCCCTCTATTACATCCCTATTGGGAAGGTAGAAAGTTAAGGAAGCCACAGTAACAAGAGAAAGACTTTTCCCTACAGACAAGGGTCTGGCCCAAGAACTTGTTCCCATTCCCCAGACTATTATGTTACAGTGCTTGGAGGATTATCACTGAGGATTGTCGCTGAGGATTATCACCAATAGGTCTCAGGGTTGGGGGACCATAAGATACCTAGATGGATCTGACTGTCTTAGTTTGACCCAGTTGTCCCATAGTATTCCCAAAACTCCGTGGATTAAGCCCTTTAAGGCTAGTTTTGCTCTAACAACCTGAGTTCATGTCACAGTTGTGTCTCATGCTAGGCTAGACCTCAGATTCATAAAGGGACCTCAGGACTTCTAATACTAACCATTCGGTACCTATTGGCCCCTTTCCCCTCCCCAGTTTCTGCCCTTGTGAGCAAGTTCCACCATCCCCAGAAATGTCACCTAGGCCCAACTAGTCAGACCCGATGAGGTCCCCAGGACCTTACCATTCATTCCTTCTCTGTTTGTCATCCACATTCAGCTGACACCCTCTTCTTGGATTGTTTCTGCCTTAGTACATCCTAGGACTAGGATCGTAAGCCTGTAGGTTTTAGTCTCCCTAGAACCCTCCAGGCCTATCACTTGTTGCCTGGGACACCAGTCTAGAAGGCAAACCAGCTTTTATCTTGTTAGATATGTTTAACATCCCCATCATTCCAGCCCTTTTAAAAGTTTCATAATATTACAGGGGTACAAATGTTTTGATTACATAGATTGCTTTTGTATAGCTTGAGTCGAAGTATAAGTGTGCCCATTACCCTAGACAGTGTACATTGTGCTTGTTTTTTTTTTTTTTTTTTTTTGAGACAGAGTCTCACTTTATTGCCCAGGCTAGAGTGAGTGCCGTGGCATCAGCCTAGCTCACAGCAACCTCAAACTCCTGGGCTCAAGCAATCCTGCTGCCTCAGCCTCCCAAGTAGCTGGGACTACAGGCATGTGCCACCATGCCCGGCTAATTTTTTCTATATATATTTTAGTTGGCCAATTAATTTCTTTCTATTTATAGTAGAGATGGGGTCTCGCTCTTGCTCAGGCTGGTCTCGAACTCCTGAGCTCAAATGATCCGCCCACCTCGGCCTCCCAGAGAGCTAGGATTACAGGCTTGAGCCACCGCGCCCGGCCTATTGTGCTTGTTAGGTGTGATTTTTACCTATCATCCCCTCTCCCTTCCCACCTTCTTGATTTCCATTGAATTTTCTTCTATCTATGCTCATGAGTGCTGATCAGTTAAGTCCCAATTTAATAGTGAGTATATGTGGTATTTGCTTTTCCATTCTTGTGATACTTCACTTAGGAGGAAGGTCTTCAATCCTATCCAGGTCATTACAAAATGTATTAATTCACTATTTTTTTATGGTTGAGTTGCATTTCATGGTGCGAACATGTACCACATTTTGTTTATCCACTCATGAATTGATGGGTACTTGGCTTGATTCCACATATTTGTGATTGGATTGTCCTGCTATAAACATTCCAGTGCAGATGTCCTTTTGGTAAAATAGCTTTTCTTCCTTTGGGTGAATACTTAATGGCACTGAAGCATTAAATGGCAAGTCTTTTAGTTCATTGAGAATCTCCATACTGTTTTTCATAGAGGTTGTACTGTCACCAAAAGCTCGGCACTTGTCCACGAAGCTGCATCGGAAGGACAAGTGGTTGAGAAGGAAATAGAAATGTATTACTTTGTCAGGAGAAAAATGGCAATCACCTCAAAATCCAAATTCCTGTACATAAGCAGAAATAGAGCTTTTAAAGGGAGGGCCCTCAGTTCTAGGATTGCTGTTCAATTATAATGATTCTAGTCATCCCATCTCTGCCAGAGACAAAGCTGTGTCCTCTGCCCACCTGGGAGGCCCACCCTCCTGGGTCCATCTCCTGCAGTGAGGAACAAAAGACATCCTTCCCACCCACCCCACTACTAGCCTGAGGTTGGGGTGATCTCCGTTCCCAAAAAAGAGTGAAGTTTTAAAGAGACATTTTTACCATTTTTTTTTTTATCCCCAGGCCATTCCCTCTGTTATGCTAACTTGCAGTTCTACCAGTGTATAAGTACCTTTCTATCCATATCCATGCCAGCATCTATTGTTTTAGGACTTTTTGATAAAAGCCATTCTCAGTGGAGTTTGGTGATTTCCTATTTTTTATTTTTTTGAGATCTCACTCTGTTGCCCAGGCTGGAGTGCCGTGGTGTCAGTCTAGCTTACAGCAACCTCACACTGCTGGGCTCAAGCGATCCTGCTGCCTCAGCCTCTCAAGTAGCTAGGACTACAGGCATGTGACACCATACCCAGCTGATTTTTTCCATGTATTTTTAGTTGTCTGGCTTTCTATTTTTAGTAGAGACGGGGTCTCACTCTTGCTCAGGCTGGTCTTGAACTCTTGACCTTGAGTGGTCCTCCTGCCTTGGCCTTCCAGAGTGCTAGAATTACAGAGGCGTGAGCCACAACACCCAGCCCTCATTGTGGTTTTGATTTGCATATTCTTGATAGAGATGAACATTTTTCATGTTTATGGTCATTAGTCTATCTCCTTTTGAAAAGCTTCTGTTCATGTCTTTTGCCCACTTTTTAATGTGGTTAATTTTTTTCTTACCGATTTGGCTCGAGTTCTTTGTAGATTCTGGGTGTTAGCCCTGGGTATAGAGCATGTAAATATTTTCTCCCATTCTGTAGGTGGCCTGCTTGCTCTGTTGATCGTTTCCTTAGCTGTTCAGAAGCTTTGTAGTTGTCCCATTTATTAATTTTCATTGTTGCTGTGATTGTCATTGGTGTCTTTGTAAATTCTTTACTTATGCCAATATCTGGAAGAGTTTTTCCAACATTTTCTTCTTGCATTCTTATGGTTTCATGTCTTAAATGTTTAAGTCTGTTATCCAGCTTGAACTTTTGAGAGAGGTGAGAGATGAGGATCCTGTTTCAAATCTTCTACGTGTGGCTATCCAATTTTCTCAGCACCATTTATCGAATAAGAATTTTTCCCCAACATATTGCCTGCTTTGTTAAAGATCAGATGGCAGTATGTGGATGGTTTTATACCTGGGTTCTCTGTTCTATTCCATGGGTCTGTGTCTCTATTTTTGGGCCATTATCCTGTTGTTTTCGTTATTACGGCTTTATAGTGTAGCTTGAAGTCTGGTAAAGTGATGCTTCCCAGTTTGTTTCTTTTGCTTAAAGTTGCTTTGGCTATTAGGGCACTTTCTGTTCCATATGAAGCATAGAATTTTTTCTAGATCTGTACAAATGTCAGTATTTTGATAGGGATTGCATTGAGTCTGTAAGTCACTTTGGGTAGTATGGACATTTTAACAATGTTTATTCTGCCCATCCATGAGCATAATATGTTTTTCCATTTGTTTACATCCTCTGCAATTTCATTCCTTAGTGATTCACAGTTCTCATACAGATTTCTCACCACCTTGGTTAAATACATTCCCAGGTATTTTATTTTATTGCCATCATGAAAGGTATTGAGTCTTTGATTCTTAGCTTGACTGTTGGTGTATGGAAATGCTGATTTGTGTACATTGATTTTGTAACCAGAGACTTTGCTGAATTTATCAATGCCAGGAGTCTCTTGGCAGAATCTTTGGGGCTTTCTAGATGTAAGATCACATTGTCAATAGAGAACGACAGTTTGACCTCCTTTCCCCATTTGGATACCCTTGATTTCCTTCTCTAGTCTGATTACTCTGGCTAGGACTTCCAGCACTATGTTGAATAAAAGTAGCAACAGTAGGCACCCTTGTCTTGTTCCAGTTCTAAGTGGGAATGCTTTCAACTCTTTCCCACTCGGTATGATGTTGGCTATGGGATTGTCATATATGGCTTTTTAAAAATTGAGATATGTTCCATCTAAGTCTATTCTGTCAAGAGTTCTTACAAAAGGGTGCTGAGTTTTGTCAAATGCTTCTTCTGCATCTATCGGGATATGAACTTTGTTTTCACTTCTGTTTATGTAGTGAACCACACTTATGGATTTATGTTGAACCATCTTGCCCCCCTGTGATGAAGCCTACTTGGTTGTGGAGGATTATTTTTTGATGTGCAGCTGAATTCAGCTTGCTAGATTTTTAAGAATTTTTGCATCTACGTTCATAGGGGATATTGGTCCATACTTTTTTGTGTCCTTTCCAGGCTTTGGCATCAAGGTGGTGCTGAATTTGTATAACGAGTTGGGAAGGACTCCTTCCTTGTCAATGTTATGGAATAATTTCTTCAGTATGGGTGCCAATTCTTTGTAGGTCTGAAAATTTGGCTGTGAAACCATCCAGTCTGGAACTTTTTATGTTGGAAGACTTTGCTGCTTCCATTTCATTGTTCATCATGGGTTTGTTTGATATATTTTTTCCTAGTTGAGTACTGGGAGGTTGTGTGTTTCCAGGAATTTATTTCTTCAATGTTTAGACTTATGTGCATGGAGATTTTTATAGTATTTGGAGATACAATGGGTACTACAGATATATTAAAGTAACATCTTTTTTATTTCTGATTGAGCTTATTTGGGGTCCTTATTTCTGGTTAATCTAGAAAGAGGTCAATTGTTCTGAAAGAACCAACTTCTTGTTTCATTAGTCATCTGTGTAAGTACTTTGTTTTCTATGGCAGTTAGGTCTGTTCTGACTTCATAGTTATATTTCTTCTGCTGGGTTTGGATTTGGTTTGTTCTTCCTTTTCTAATTTTGGAGGCAATTTGTTAGAAAGATCACAAATTAATCTATCTTTTTGATGTAGGCATTTAAACTTTCCCCTTAGGGCTACTTTTGTTGAATCCCACAGATTTATAACTTGTTTCCCCTTTGTCATTTAGTTCGAGGAATCTTGATTTCCTCATCAAGCCAATAATCATTCAGCAGGTTTCGTTACCATGACTTTGTTTGGAGTGTTTATATTGGAGTTGATTTCTAATTTTATTCCACAGTGGTCTGAGAAGATACATAGTACAATTTCTTTTTGAATTTGTTGAGACCTAAGATGTGGCCTAAGATGTGCTAAATCTTAGATAATGTTTCATGTGCTGTAAGTCTATTGAGTAGGGGAAAGAATTGGTAAGTGGGATGCATTTCTGTTCATCCTGTTGGGTAGTACACTTTGTTGCTTTCTTTTCCCTCTTATGCTATTATTTTATGAGCTCTGACCTTTAGCTTTTTGGTGGTTTTGTAGTGGTGGGTATCTATGGTGCTGATCCACATTACATGTGGTTCTGTTTGTTTCCTGCATGGCCAGTCTGGTCTTGACAAATTCCCTCAAGTGTCTGCTTGTCTAAGAAGTCAAACTATATGAAACAGTTTGACAGGGTACAAAATTCCAGGCTTGTGGTTGTTCTAAGGTGACTGAAGATGGGGCCCTAGTCCCTTCTGGCTTGTAAGGTCTCAGCTGAGAAGCTGCAGATAGCCTGATGGGTTTTCCTTTGTAAGTTACTTGATGTTTTCACCTTATGGCTCATAGGTCCTTCATGTTAACTTTGGCCAGTCTGATGATTATGTGTCATGGTGATTGCCTCTTTGTGATGAGTCTCCCGGGTGTTCATTGAGCTGCTTTCACCTAGATGTCAAAACCACTAGCAAGACCAGGGAAGTTTTCCTCAATTATTCCCTCAAATAGTTTTTTCTAACTTGTTTTCTTCCCCCCTTAGGGATGCCTATGATGGTTATATTTGGCCTCTTTACATAATCTTGTATTTCTTGTAGGCTTTGTTCATTCCTCTTTTTTTCCCTTTTATTTCATTATATTATGGGGGTACAGATATTGTTAGGGTTACATATTGCCCCTGCCACCCCTCCACCCCCGCCATGCCAGAGCTTCAAGCATGTCCAACCCTCAGGTGGTATACACCACACCCATTAAGTATACACACTTCCCCTCCCCCCCACCTTCCCACCACCCCACAAACTTTTACCACAAAGTTTTCTTTTTTGACATTTTGGTTATATTGTATATCTTTGCTTCTCCCTAAGAGGGGTTAGAGGTATTCCCTCCCCGCCCCCCACTGCTAGCCATATCCCTAGGATGTGGGTCTTCCCCTGCCGAATCCCTGGTAAGTACTACCACCATTTGAGTACCATAGTTTTAATCAGTCAGTACCAATTTGATGGCAAGTAGATGTGGAGCCCATTTTCCTGGTCTTGTGTCACCTCACTTTGCATAACAAGCTTAAGCTTAATCCAGGATAGCATAAATGGTGCTAGCTCACTGTCCTTTCTTAGACTTGAGTAATATTCCATTGTGAGCATATACCAAATTTTAATTATCCACTCCTGAATTGACGGGCACTTGGGTTGTTTCCATGACCTTGCAATAGTGAATTGTGCTGCGATAAACATTTGGGTGCAAATGTTTTTATAATAGAATGTCTTATGCTCTTTTGGGTAGATGCCCAACAATGCTATTGCAGGGTCAAATGGTATTTCTATTTCTAGCTGAGGTATCTCCAAATTCTTTTCCACAAAGCTTGCACTAATTTGCAGTTCCACCAGCAGTGTAGGAGTGTTCCTGTCTCTCCACATCCTCACCAGCATTTGTTTTGGGATTTTTTTATACAGGCCATTCTCACTGGGGTTAGGTGGTATCTCAGTGTGGTTTTGATTTGCATTTCTCTGATTAGAGATGTTGAGTATTTTTTAATATGCTTGCAGGCCATTATTCTGTCTTCTTTGGAGAAGTTTCTGTTCATTTATGTTGCCCATTTCTTGATGGGGTTGTGTTTTTTTTCTTGTTCATTTTTTTAAGTTCTAGATTCTTATTAGACCTTTATCAGAAGTGTAGAGAGCAAATATTTTCTCCCATTCTGTGGGTTGTCTTATTTGCTCTAATGATAGTTTCCTTGGATGTGCAGAAACTTTTTAATTTGATCAGATCCCATTTATTTTTGCTGCTGCGGCTACTTCCTTGGGGGTCTTCCTCAAAAATTCTTTGCCTAGACCAATGTCTGATAGGGTTTTCCCAACATCTTCTTCCAGGATTCTTAAGGTTTCATCATTCCTCTTTTCTTTGACTTAATTTGAAGGTATTGTTTTCAAGTTCTGAGATTTTATGGCTGGTCTATTCTTAAAACTTCCCACTGTATTTTCCTGAGTGAATTTGTTTCTAGAAGTTCTGTTTAGTAATTTGGTTTTAGTTAATTTTTCATTCACTTTCTATGCTGTTTGTGGTTTGTGTTGGTTTTCCCTTTTCTCTTATTTCATTGAGCTTCCTTATAATCTGTATTTGGAATTGTCATTTTAATATTTTCATTTTGGTTGGTATCCATTGGCAAGGAGTTTTCTTTTCGGAGTATCTTTTGCTGTTTTCATATTTCAAATTCTTTCACTGATTCCTTCTCATCTGGCCTCTCAATAGAGTCCTGGATGTACCAGGCCTGGCTTGCAGGCCTGTCCAAGTTTCTGAAGATCCCTGATCATGCAAGGGAGAGGAGTGCTGGTTCTAAGCTGCCCATAGGGTGTTCAGGCAGGTTTGGTGATCCTCTCAGGTTGCTTCTGGCCTGTTTTCAAGTTTTCCCAGCAGTGTGAATTGTTGGGTCCCCCAGCTTAGTCTGAGATGGTGGGTGGTACTTGAGTACAAATCAGCCACACCATTATCTTGAGTTGGAAAATGCTATGATGAGCTATAGGGTTGGTCCCCGTTATTGCTTGATGTTTGTGTGAAAGACCCAGCTGTCAACATGTTCCTTTGTGCCCATAGTAAGCTCTGGTTCCTCAGGTGGTATAGTTGAATGCTCCAAGTTTTAGTAGGAACCCTGTAGCTCCCAGGGGGTTGCTTTATCTCTACTCCCACTGAGAAGTGGGGAGGAGCAGGGAGGTCGTGGCTAGATTGAGAGCCAGAAAGTCTTTGTAAAGCCTGGGTGGGGCTCATAAATTGCTTTTCTGACCACTAGGGGGAGCCACTGGTACGAGGATCAGAGCAACCTGTCTAATCCAGGAAGGGTGTTCACAGGGAAGGGGCCTACATTCTTGAGTGCTAAGGCCTGGGATCTTTCTGCTTTTGTCCAGTAGCGAAGTTTTTCTGAGGGGAGAAGTGAGTGCTCTCCCATAATCACCTCTCCTTAGACCCACACAGCACACTCATCAGTTGAGTCCACATGCATTCCCTTACCATCCCAGTACAGTTCTCAAATCTACCCACGGTCTGTGTGTCTTATTCTCTAGTATTCATCTCCAAAACACCAGCAGGCAGGAAGTTTCCCATTTGCGCACTCCCTGCTCCACCACAAGTCCTCAAAGAAAGAGGAATTAGCCCCTTTATCTGTAGGTACTTCAGCCAGGAACATGTCCCCATCAGAGAGAAATGGCTGCTTGTGGTAGAGCATATAGGGTGGGGTTTTGGGCCCAGGCACAGTGCTGGGATACCTTGGTAGTGTCCCAGGCCTGGCAGCAGCTCTGGAGACACAGAAACAGCCTCAGGCTGTGGCATGTGAGCCTCAGAGCTGAGACTGGGGAGGAACAACTTGCTTGGAACCAACTTCTTTACCTGCAGCGGGGGTGGCATGTCTGGAGACTGGGGCTTGGGAAGTCTCACATAGCTCTGCTGTAGATCACAGGGCTCTGTGTCTATCCTGTAGGCTGGAGCCCGGAGATGCTGAAAGCACCCCATTTATTCTTTCCTTGGGAGCCACAGTTTCACAGGCTGCTTCTAACCCCCACCTCTCCTGATGTCTCCTCCTGATAGAGTCTTCAGGATAAATTTTTCCACTGGTAGCAGCTGAAACTCACACCTGTTCCCATGGGAGGCCACAGGGGAACTTCCCTCAAGAGGAGAGGTGCTTGCAAACTTGCTTGGTGCCAACTTCCTTCCTTACAGTGGTGGCATGTCTGGGGGGCAGCATGGCCCAAACCAGCTGTGGTGGCACCTGCCTGGGACCAGGGCTCAGGTCTCACACTGCTCTGCTATGGATCACTGGGCACTGCATCCATCCTGCAAGGCTAGAGCCCCAAGACACTGGCAGGTCCTGTCAGGGTTGGTTCTTTGAGAGGTGTTGTCCTGGTTCTTTGGCTTCTTGCTTGGAAAAGTTGCAAGCAAGTCCAGTGACACAGAATGATGACACTTAGCACTTCCACACAAGCAGCTTTCATTGCAGCTTTTCAGTCTAGAAAGCGAAAGTACATTTCCCAAGGGGAAATGGGTCCTATCTCTGTGCATGGAGAAGATGCTGGGGTATTGTATTTCTACTTTTATGTCTATACCTTATGATATACTAAATGGCAGGTGGAATATTCATTTCTCTGGGAAGAGGGTATAGAATTCTCCCCCAATTTTATCCTAATAGGGTAACTTCCAGGGATTTCCATGTCATTTGTGAACTGCCATGGCACTGGTAGGTATGGTTCTCACTATGCTAATGTATGTTAATGGGAAAAATGTTACTTTTGAACACAAGCTGCTTATTTCTACACATACTCCTGGCCAAGGATAGTCCCTAACTTCAAGTTCCTGCTGTCACAAGTTTGATTCCAAATGCTCATTGGCCTCTTCATTTTTGCCCCCTTCCTTTTTTCCTGTTATTCTCCCTAACATTCCCCCCGAGAGACAAGTAGGCCTGCTTTCAGGGAAAAGGGGCAGACAGTCCGTCTTCTGTAGCTACTTCCTGCTGAAAAGGGGTGTCGTCCCTACCCATGGGCTTCTTGTCTCTCTTCTGACCTGTCCCTAGAAGTTCTGCTCTCGAGATCTGGCAATAGAGGCATGGAGGTCCAAAGCATCTATTAGGAGGGTCTCAGGTATCCCCGGTGGGCAGAGTCTGGAACTGTCAAGATCATGATGTTGCAATGGAACTGTTATAACCTAGAAGAGACAAACTTGACCAGAAGGTTAAACAAGCAAAACCTGAAAATAAGCAATAGAAGTAAGGCCACCAGAGGTTCTAGGAGAAGTATCAACCAAGAAAGCCAGGAAGTATCAGTAAGATATGAACTATTCTTCCCATGCCACCCTTTTGGCTTCTTGGAAGGCAGCTATGCTTCCTATACCAATGGCCAGCATCCTTTTGGCTTCTTGATCAGCCTTGTTATTTCCTTGGGCTATGTTTGTCCCTTTGTGGGACATGTAATTCATAATGGAAATCTCTATTGGAAGATAAACTACCTGTAGAAGTTTTTTTAAATCTTTTCCCCATGTTTTATGGGAGAGTTTCTGGCTGGAACTAGCCTTCTTCCCTTCCATATTTGGCTATGAGCATGTAAGACCATGTAGGCATATTCGCTGTCAGGATAGATCTGTATTCTTTTGTCCTTAGCTAATTCTAGTGCCCATATTAGTAGTTAGTTCTACTTTTGGGGCTGAAGTTATTTGGTGACAATGAGCCACTTTTAAGAATTTGAGTGTGGGAAGCAATAGCATATCTGGCCCTCTGGCACTTAATTACCATACTGCTACCATTAGTAAACCAAATGTCCTCTGGATTTTTCAGGAGGGTATTATTTAAGTTCATCTTTCCTGTCAACCCCATGGAAATGGACTCAATTATGGTTAATTGGTTCTAGCTTTCCTAGCTCGGCTGGGATGAGTAGCTGGATTCAATATCATGCAAGTCTAGAGTGACATCTGGGTGTTCCATTAGGAGTTGGGATTTTAACATCCGACTACTAAAGGGCCACCCTATCTCTCCCTTAGTTAACAAGGGGTGCCAAGTTATGCAGGGTTAAGCAGTGAAGCTACCCTTTTTGCCACTGGATCCAGGTTTTTAGAAGAATAGCCCACTGATTGCCAATGTCCCAATTCTTGTACTAATACTCCTAAATACCTACTTTTTCTTAACATATATGATAAAGGGCTTGTCTAAGTTTGGTATCCCTAGGGCTGGTAACATGCATAAGAGCTGTTTTTAGTCCTGAAAGGCCTTCTTTTGTTCCTTTACCCACAGCAATATTTTATCCTTATTTTCTTTCAAAGCCTCATATAAAAGGTTTGGCCATCTCTCTGGATTGGGGAATCCATGTTCTACAATATCCAGTTGTTCCAAGAAACTCTCAATTGTTTCCTGGTACTTGGACTTTCCAGGGAACAAACAGCCTATATTTTGTCAGATGAGAGTCTGTTGTCCTGTACTAGTGATAAACCCCAAATAGGTCACTTCAAACATATAAAATTGAGCCTTTTCCCTTGAGTCCTTGAAACCTTTTCCCTGAAACTCCTGGACTTTTAGTATTTATAGTTGACTCTTCATAAGAAAGGCTACAGATAAGGATATCATCCACATGTTATATAATGGCATTCAGAAGTTTTAACCTCAGGTTAATAAGCAGTTTTTTAAATCTGCCCCCCCCCAAATAAGAGGGCTATCCTGGAATCCTCAGGCAAGGATAGTCTGTATTAGCTGTCTAGCCCTCCCCGTGGTTGGGTCTTTCTAAAGGCAAACCAACTTACTGTCTGGGTATAAAGGAATCAAAAAGCAAACATCTTTTAAGGACAGAAAAGTAGGCTGATCCCAGCAGGATTTGGGTAATTGTATATGGATTTCAGACCACTGGGTATAAAGGTATCACTGCCTCATTGATTCTTCTTTAGTCCTGGACAAGTCTCTACTTTCCACTGGATTTCTTTACTGCCAGAATAGGGGTATTACAGGGGGAGGAAACTTCTACCAGCATCCCAGGCTCTAATAGTTGTTGTACTATTGGGACAATTCCCCATCATCCCCTTTGGGGACAGTGGATATTGCCCCTTACAGAGAAAGGGGATTCTCAATTTGAAGGAAACCCTCACCGGGAGAACCCTCATGGCCTTCCCTGGTTTTACCATCAGCCCAGACCACGGGGTCTAAGTTCTCCAGACCTGTAGGTAACTTATTCTCTGAAGTTGCCTTGCGTGTTACCCACTCACATAATGGTGTGGGGAGATAGCTGTAATTGGAGACCCAGCTTAACTAAAACATCTTTGTAATAAACTGGGACCTCTAGAATAAACAGGACTTGGTGGGTGATTAATATTCCGTCCCAGCTACATAGTAGTATGGGAGTATAATACCTCCTAGTGGGGCATCCAATACCTACTACCACAGAGGAGGAGGGTGACAGAGGCCCAGAGGTTTTGTATGACCAAATAAGTGGCCCCCGTATCAAGTACAGAGTATTTGCTTAAATTGGCCATGTTAAAGGTTACCTGGGGTTCCTTCCTGAGCCTGTGCTGAACCTGGGCTCCCCTTCAGGCCTGGTCAAGGACTACAAGGGCTTGGCATTTCCTCTGGCCTCTGGAGGTCAAAGGGCAGTCTTTACCCCAATGGCCTGACCATCCACATCTGGGACACAGAGTTTGGGGGTATCACAGCTCTCACCCTGCCTGATATTTATTGATATCTGACAACTCATCTCAGAAGTACCCAGGTTTTCCATATTGGTAGCACATTTTCATGCTTCCCCCTAGGTCTTTTGGAGTAGCCAGGTGGGCTTGTGTGGCAACAGCCACTCCCAATAATTTGGCCTTTTGTCGGTTCTTGTGCGTTACCTCTAGATCCCAGTAGCTGACAGTGAAGGCCACTGTCAGTAGCTAGATAGTATCAGTTTGGTGTCTTAGAACCAATTTTTAGAGTTTCCTGCAGGTATCAGAGAAAGACTAGTTAATGAAATGAGTATTACTATTATAGCCTCCCTAGAGGTGGGATCCATGTTGGTATACTTTCTGACAGCTTCATTTAGCTTCTCTGAATGATGCTGGGCTTCTCTTCCCCTTGTACCATCTCTGCTTGTTTAGAGAAGTTAGTAGGTTTTACCTGTATGGTCTTCATCTCAATTAAACAAATCAACATTGTTACAGTCCTCTTCTTGCCTGGCCCCATTGATAGTTCCATCTGGGGTCCCCCTGAGGAAGGCCTGGTTGCCCAGGGAAGTCCATCATTTACTGAATGGAGCTGATAGCCATACATCTGATCAGCAGCCCAGATCCTGTTTCTTTCATCTGATGAACAGCAATGTGAAAGTAAAACCCATACATCTTTTCTAAGTTAGGTCAAAGACAACTGCTAGGTGTTGAAAGTCTTCTATAAACCTCTCAGGGTCAGCCGACAAGCTTCCAAGTTTCTCTTTGGGCATGTCTTCAAATCTCTCATGGAAAATGGGACATGGACTTTTATAGGATGTCCTGTTGGTCCTGACACTTTCTGCAAGGGGCATATTGGAGGTGAGATGGGTTAGGGATAGGGGGAAAAAGAAGAAATAGGAAATTATTAGGTGGGGGATCCCTGGGACCTACCTGAAGCTGAGGCTACAGCTTCTTTGCCCCCAACTTCCCTTCTTAGAGAGGGAAGGAGAGTAGCCAGGTGGGGCTTGGGGCTCACCCAGAGCAGTCGAGGGTCCTTGTGTCTTGTTCAACTCTCCCCATCTCTTAATTTGGCACCTTTCTATACAAGACTCATGATATTGGGGATTGTCCCTTAAGTACATAAAAGTCTGCATATAAGGGACCTATGACCATTTTCCTCTTCCCTTCTACAAAAGTGGTCTAACTATAATATTGTATTTGTAGCTTAGACTCCCATTTGCAAGCCAGGATTCACCAACTGGCAGTTGATATTGGGGCAAGGCTGTGTTGTAGAAAAATTAGTTTTTTGACAGCTGTTAAATCCAAGGATCTTCCAGTTTTGTTTAGAGAAACAGGCATCCTAAGGGTAAATTCATGGGAATTGACACGTATTTGTCCCATAGCTACCTGTGGGAAGAGAAGAGAGGGTAGTCTACCCACTAGAAAGGGTGTCCCTGTTCCTGTCAAGTTGTGCAACAATGTTATCCATGAAGGCGTCCCAGTCATGAACAGCCGAGAAAGTAATTTCACATGGAGATATTGAGACCATCTCTTATGCCTGGAGCCACCCCTCAGGCCCCCAAATTTCCCACTGGGTCCTTGACTGACCTCAGAGGCCAGAAGCTGCACCTGGCTCAATGTGGCTTGCTCAATTAAGCCATGCCCTATGCAGGGGTGTGCCAATGATCTACCCCATCTCCAGGCCAGCATTCCTCCTATCTGGAGATGCTACTTTTTAGCCTTTGCTTCTAAGTCCCCTGGGCTCAAATAGCTTCCCTTTCTGCCCTAGCTTTTACTGGTGATCAAAGTGAAAGGGCTGCCCATTGGCTCAGCCTCACAATTTTGTGGTCCCTCCCAGGGGGTGTCAGGGAGTCCAAGAGATTAAAGACCACCTATTTTATTCCTGTTGAGAAGGATGTAGGCAGAATACCCCTGAAACCCACTGTAGAGCAGGCCCATAGATGTTGAAGTGATTACCTGTGAGCTGACAAGTAGATGAGTACAAAGTAAAGGTTTCATCCATTTGTTGGAAAGACAAAACAGAAAGTACAGGAGGAGGGGTCAGGTGTTCCAGACCTGACCCAGAGAGACACTGCCCAGGGTGGCCAGAGTCCACACCTGGGGAAGAAGAAACAGGAAGAGATTATGGTAGAGGGCTGTACTAGCCAAACATACAAGTTCTGTCATCCTACCTTACCAGGTACCAGTGGAGCTCTGATATGTTTCAGGCTATCTTAGGTAGGCAGGGGTGGTGGTGACAATAGAGCCTCCCCCTCAAGCCCACTGAATAGGGAGATCTTTGGGGGAAAAAATAGGTGATGACAGCCAAAACAGAAGGAACATCTCTGGGTTGGCACCAGAGGGAGAGTAGCTTGTGTCTCAGAGTTCCACAAGCATGGAAAGTGGTAGATGAAGTCAGCTTCCAGAACCATAAAAAGGTAACATCTGTCACCTAACATCTTATCTCATTCACAGGGTCCCCAAGAACAAGAGACCTACTCTTATTGAGCATACGGCCCCTTCCTATTTTTAGATCCTATTCAATAAAGCCCATGCCCAAACCAACCCCCTATGCTAGGCTGGAAGGCATGGCTGCGGGCATCTCTCAAGTCCAAGAACGTCTTACCAGCTCCCTCAGCCTTCAAATTAACATTCTCCCATAAAGAAACTGCAGCCCATTGACCAAGATAAGGTGGCCCAGGAGACCTGTTACTCCTAAGGGCTTCTAAAAAGTTTCTCAAAACAAAGAATTGAAGAAAAACTATACTTTAGCCCCCAACAAATTATTAGCTCCCAGAAACAATGTCACAAGTGATGGGCCAGTTGACATATCATCCAGCATGTGATAAGACTGGTGGTCCACAAGGCCTTCTCCTGAGCCCTAGTGCTATAGCAAGGGAGACAAAGGTCCCAGGGTCTATACTGCAGTGGCACTACCCAACACTTCTTCTGAGCAGATGTGAGGAAGATATAAAGCCAATGCAACAAAGCAGCCTCCAGCAGACATAAGCATTCTGTCACCTTATCTTGACACTGTGTGGTTCCAGGTTTTGGCACTACAATGTCAGTTGGTTTGAGGGTGTTGTCCTGATTCTTTGGATCCTTGCTTGGGAAAAAAAAAAATCACAAGCAAGGCCAGTGCAGAGTGATGAGACCCTTAGCACTTCCACACAAGTAGCTTTTCAGTATATTAAGTAGAAAGTGAAAGTATATTTCCTGAGGTCAAATGGGTCTATCTCTAGGAGTGGAGAAGACATGGGGGCGGGGTGGAGGAGGTCTTATATTTCTACTGTTCTATCTACCTTATGATGTAACTAAATGGTAGAATATTTCTCTGGGGAAAGGGTAGGAGATTCTTCTTAGATCTTCCCCAATTTTATCCTTATAGGGTAACTTCCAAGGGTTGCTGTGACATTTGTATACTATCATCGCACTGGTGGGTGTGACTTTTACTATGCTAATGTACATTAATGGGGAAAATGGGGGAAAGGTTACCCTTGGACATGAGCTCCTAGTTTCTATACATGCTCCTGGCTGGGAAAAGTCCTTAACCCTGGAGTTCCTATTGTGGGTTTGGCTCTAGATGCTTATTGTCCTCTTCATTTTTGCCTCCCCCCCCTTTCTTTTCCTATGGTTAGTGCTACCACAACCTGCACCTGTCCCTAAGCAATCCCCTTTTCTTTCCTCAGGAGCTACAGGTTCATGGGCTGCTTCTAGTCTGCCATCTTCCTTCTGTTCTTTATTATATATCAAAACTACTCCCTTTTGAGGTTATAAAGATAGAGGTACAAGACTCAAGAGGCCTAAGAGCATACCATGGGCATAAGGACAACAGCCTGTTTTTCCCTTCTGGGGAAGTATGAAATATAATTAGATCCCTGGCTGAGACTAGCCACAATACCTAGGTTCCTTACCATCTAGCTTCAGTCCTCCCAGCCAGATTATTTGACAAGCCTAGCTACTGGGATCCCAGCCAACGTCCAGAAGGATCATTGGAAAGGCTTATGCTACTCATTTCCTTTGGGTAGATACCATTCAACCCAGCAATCCCACACCAGGTAGGTCTACATTTCTTTCTTTGATCAGTCTCTATGCTGTTTGTGCTCCCAGCAAGGCTATGACTTTTCTCTACAAACTTGGGGAACTTCAGTCCATTCCTTGAGTCTATGTGAAACTAGTATATTTCATATGAACATGATTCAATGTCCATAGAACCAGACAGTTTTAAGGAGTCCTCTAGACCATTGCAGGACAAGTGGTACCAGCAAGGGGACCACTGTGGCTAATGCCAAAGAAGCCTGAAAGGGTGGTAGTAAGAAAGGCTGATTCTTAGAGGCAATAGGCAGGCCATAGTCAGGAGCTCAGATACCAGGCCAGACAGGGTATCAGATGTGTTGGAGGATTTCAGAGCTCCAAGAGAGAAAACCTGAAGGGTCCTTGGAGACATGCCTTGGGGTAGCAGGGAGTTAGAATGTACCCTGGGATAAAGATTCTGGGGAATAGGGAAAAGCCAAAAGCTTGATCCCAGGACCAGAACTGTCTCAAAAAAGCAGATAGTCAGGAACCTGGAGTCTAATGTTGGCATAGACCTCTAGCAACCCGATATTTATGGAAGAGAGGATAGAAGAAAACTGAGGCTAAGAGAACCTAAGCCACGAGTCCACCTCTGAATAAGGTACTACCATATACAGTGTTTTTGGTGAGAATTCATATGTCCTTAAGCACTAGTATCTAGAGCCACAGGTGTCTAAATATTCCTGCTTCTAGTCAGGGGGTACCCAGCACTGAACAGTCACTTGGGGCAAGGCCTTAGTAGTCCCCAGCTCCAATGCCACTGACATGAAAGCTATTGTGTAGGGTGATGGAAGCGCTATGTTACATACTAGGCCTCCACTAGAAGTTGTTCTTCCCTAGGCATCCAGGTGACTCTGAGCTCCAATTTAGAGGCAGAACTGCCTGAGAAGCTTCCTAGGCCAGTTTTAGGCTTTAACTGGCATGTGCCTGTTATAGCCTCCCAATTAGCAAGGACCCCAGGAAGTAGCACCAGGATCCCTGCCACAGTTTTCTGTTCTAGAAATGACTCTGCCCTGGGCAATAGGATAGTCCCTGGGGCACTGAATGCTTGCCCTTTAGTATCCTTAGCAGTAGCTAGTCTACCTGGTTGGTTATCCAGCCTCAGCTTTTTGGAGTTCTAGTAGTTCTTAATGGAACATGAAGGCCTTCAGCTAGTTTATAGGCAGGCCATTGGGGTGGGGAGAAGGTTCTGAGCATAAGTGAGCCTACTGGCAAGTCAAGAGAAACATATGAAGGTCTTCGCCTCTGATAAGGCCAAGGTCCCAACTCAAATAGGCAACAGATCTGTTTGATTTGAACAGCCTTTATAGCAATATAATAGATACCACAGAATTAGTTCAACATCTGGCTAAATCCCATGTGCTGGATTAAGTCTATAAAGCAGCAATACTAACATTAAATTACAGATAGTATTGGTTAATGTGCTTTTCTGTAAGCTATTCTTGTGAGAATATTTGAGTGTTTTCCCTTTAAACATTCTAGTCCCAGGTCTACTTTGATATTTAACAGATAAATGTGGGAAGGTTTGCTTATTAGCTCAAGAATTCTATGAGAAGCCAGTGATGTTCTGTCTCTGGTTTGTAAAAAAGCAGACAAGTCCAAATTTTCTTCCTAGAGGTCACCTAGGAGAATTTAGAAGGGAGAGTCCAGGAGAAGACTACATGGTATTTTGCCAGGAGTAGAAATAAAAATTGACAGGTAGGCCCTCTGGGGCACAACACAGGTAAGAGCCAAGCAGGGAGAAAACCAAGCATGCCAGAGCCACAAGTTAGAGAAATACTATAGGAAGTGCATGCCTCACTGAGGCATTCAACCCTTGAGTACAGCCTGAACCCTAGAGTCACAGGCTCTATGGAATGATTGAGTTTATAATAGAAGCAGCAGTGATTCCTTGTCACAGCTGAGACAAGGAGATGGGAAGCAATAGAGCTGTTAGAGAAGACTGCTTAGTCCATAGAGACAAACAATCTAGGTAACACTAAGTGATGCTGTTATAACAGTACAACAGTACAACAAAGGTTTACTTTTTTCTAGTCTCATGAGGATAAGGTGGTTTATACAAGTCTCTTCCTAGTGTAGGTCTAGGAATATTCTGTTTTCAGCTGTATCATCTAGGATATACAGCTTCCAGGGTCACCTCTGCATGAAAAGAGCATGGGGAAGGCACAGCTACTGTCTACCTTGAGACAACATGAAGGCATATACACAGTCATTGAGTATCATTGGCAGTGAAGTACCCAGGTCTCATTACAGCCACTTGTTACTTACAAGAAACAGCATTACTACCACTGATGTATTCTGGGAGAAGGCAGCTCCTGAGAACAACCCCTAAAAACCAAGCAGGGATAAAGGTGGCCTCATATACATGGTAAGTTACTTGTCACTTCAAGTACTAGAGATACTAGCACAGAAAGAACTTCTGGAGCAAGCAATTCAGGAACATCCTTGAATGTAGACAGATCAAGAGGCAAGTTTCTCCCTTGGGCAAAGGGAGAAGACACTGTCAGGGACAAGCCTATCAGACTATGATGCCTACCCTGATCAACTAAGAACATGTGCTTAGCAACCTGTGACAAAGGTCATTACTCCCAGAGCATCAGAACATGAAGTTAAAGTCATTAGGCCCTGGCAGTGTAGTCAGAGCACCAGCCCAACATAAGCCACTGCAGGTCTGAAGAGTTCTGTGAACCCTCCAAGAGTTGGCCTGATCTGAGTCAGTAGCATGCTTGTCATAAGTCTGTAATGCCTATATAGCTTAATTTATCTAGTATATAGCTTTATTATTCCCTGCTTTGTATATTGCTAAAGTAGTGCCATAGTATGGATAATCTATATATACTTAGAGGGTGTTTACTAGCACACAGTCAGCTGTAAGCTTCCATCTGTTCCAAAGCAGTTTTTTCCCAGGACAGAACCCTTGGGAATCTACATGAGAATGTATAAAAACCCCTGCTGAAGAGCTCTTTGAGGAGCCAATGAGTGCCAACTAGGTCCACACTATCAGGCCCCTGGATAGCAAGTAGTCAGAACAGATTTACTGTTGGAACAGAGAGACCATTGCATGAAACAGCTGTTGTTGAGAAGAAAGATAGGAAAGATGAGAAGGTGAACACCTAGAAGAGCAAGGATGTAGTTCCTTCTGCAGGTGTCTCAAACCTTCTACAGAGGCATCTGGGGGGCCAGAGTTGCCTCTAAGAAACACAGCACCATAGATCCAGGCAAGGATTGTCGGTTTGTATAGATAGCTAGTAAATGGAAATTGGATACTAGACTTTTGTCTAACAAAGTTATACTTTGAATTTCTTCCTGGTCACAAAAGACAGGATTTAGACTACAATAGAGTGATCAGACTACGGCCATGTTAGTCAAGTATTAAGTATTGTCAACTATCATCTGACATAAGGAATATTAGATTCTAGTTCAAGACTTTCAGCTAGACTATGCCAAGCATTTAGATGTAAGTCCTACGTTCTAGAATGTAAGGAATAGAGAGGGACTCATAGTACCCAAAGCAACCAAACCAGTCTAGAAGGTGAGACCTATCTGCAGAACACTATCCTGGCCACAGAGAACTGGAAAATAGAACTGATAGGAGAATAGATGGGAAAAAAGTCTGAAAAGCACTTAGTATAGTGCCTGGTATATGGAAGATACTTTCTAGATAACAGTAATAAAGGTAAAAACAAAGTGCTAGAAAGAACTCAATTGATATCAGATATAAGACATGTTATTATATTGACAACTAGCCACACAAGATATTTGGGGTCAATGAAGACAATCTAGAATATGGTTATATACTGATATGAAAAGTGACTGAGAAAAGCAGGTTATAAGACAGTATATGCAGTTTGAGCTCATTTTGTATGCAGAGATAGGGAAGATTACTAAACCATTATAGTAATCTCTAGTGAGAACATGAGATTTTTGCCTATCTTATGATATAGCTTTTATGAAGAAAAATTGAAAAAGCTGTAATTATAGAAGGATCTAGGAAAGTGTAATATGTCTCATTTGACTAAAGCCTAAGACTTGATGGACATGATGATTTCGGAAGTGATCCTACGAGTTCAGACACTTGTTATCTGCATGAACAAGAAGAGTCGGTTCTCTGGAAATAAGATATTTACTGGCAAGACAACCCAAAGCAGGAAGTAGTGATAAAATACTCTAGGGTCAACCTGGCTTGGATATACCAGCTCTGCTGACAAACCTACTGTATTGGGAAAACCCCTAGGCTTGAGAGATATTAGAAGATACCCTTTTTCCAAGTTTGGTCATATTATAGGAGGTATACCTGGTATCAGAATGCTTTGCGGCAGAATGATTCCTTTACTGCTATGGAACAGTTCTCCTAGCCAAAAAAAGCATCTTGGGCCCATTTTACTTACCAACATGGATATAGAACTAAGGTTACCTAGCTGAATCTAGCAGTGTGTTTAGAATCATACCATAATCAAATAGGTTTTATCTAAGGAGAATGTAACTTAGAGTCTATCAGAGTACCTTACCATATTAATACATGTGAAGAAAGTCTCTATCAAGTATTTTTTCTAAGAAGTAGTTCCTGTTTAGGATTTAGTAGACTCAGCAAGCCAGGAAGAAGGAATGTTTTTAACTAAGGTTTCTAGGGATTAACTTAGGAAAAGGTTCTAATAAAACAACTAATCTAGGTTACCTTAATAACATGGACTAGAGAACTAAGACCTTGAATATTTTATAAGTTTATAAGTTTGAAGTAATCCCAAAGTTCTTGTTTAATTTGAAAGACAAATGACATTCATGTTGAATAAGAGGACCATAAATAGCTAAGACAATTACAGAAAAGTATGAAGACTTGACCTATTAATATAGAGCCATTGGTATAAAGCTAGCATGGTATTTACACGACAGATGAGCAGACCAAAACAGCAAGGCCCAAGCATATTTATAGGAATTAGCTATGAAGAGGCTACCATAAGTCAACGGTACAGGAAACTGGCTTACTCTGAAGAAAGTAGCTGGGTATATCATATCATGTTTCCCATCCTTTTAGAAAAGCTCCTTAGCCAGAGTTATTTCTATAACAGAGTCCAGGTTGATTAGAGACCTGATAGAAGACAAGTTATATGACCTGGGAATAGGAGGCAGCTTCATAAGATTCATTCTATTCCTGGGAATATTCTATTCTATTCCTGGGAGTAGAAGCCAAGACATTTGTCCTATAGGTAGAGAAGTGTTGGGAAAATATGATTGAGGAATTAATGAGATGTGGCTCATAAGACCATTATTTTATTGTATAACACAATATTACTATGTTAAAGACAGAAACAGGAGTTTGCAGGGTTTTGACCTAAAGGAATGTGTGGACTCAATGGTTCACTTACTAGAGGCTGCTATCATGGGAGAACTCTCAAATCTCCAGTAGGGATGTTTTCCAGGAAGGCTTCCCAGTATCTGAAAATCTGTGAGCTTCCCTGTGTCTTAAAAGACAAGACAAGGCAAATATGGCCCACAGGATGGGAGCCAGAGACAATGAGTGCACTTTGCCCAGAGAAGCACCCTGGTTATAAACAACCTGCTTTATTAGAGATGGGCTTCCTGTTCTCTCCTGTCTACCTTTAAGTTCACCATAACTAATCAAAGATATATTGAGTCACTGTACCTCTTTTGTTTTCTAAGTTAGAACTTAGAAACTAGTTCCTGAAAGACTTTGTACCTGTTTGTTCACCTAGATTAGAAGCCCCTTGAGAGGACTTTTGACCCTAAACCCATTAGCCGTATCCCCTAGCAACTGTATTCCCTGATATGCAAATATGTTACCCTGACATCTGGTAACTGATGTCTGTGATTATAAAAACCTGTATGAATCTAACCATTTTGCTGGCAGTTGCGGGGATCCGCCAGTTCCCTAGGAACCTCCCACTGTGTTATTTTTATACATATAAACTATAATCTATACCTTAGTCTCTGTATTCTTTTATTTCTCTCTGTAGCCTATCAATTTCCTTATCCTCTGTGGCGACCTCTTAGGGACCTGGCTCCATGGAAAAAAATAGCTAATCTCCTCGCGGGCCTACCTCAACTACTCTTGCCGTGCAGAGAAGGGTACATGTATAAGGCTGTTCTCAGAATTTGTAGAAACAGAGGCAATTGGGTATCTGTTCCTAGGAGAGCAGCTGGGAATGGTGTGGCAGCATGCCACGGAGTATTGTATAATAGGTGAATAGACCAGATGTACACATGGGTGTGTGTATCATGTATACCTGAACAGGGAAGAGAGAGTATACAGTTAAGGTATGTACATAAAACATCTTATGACAGTGCAAGGAAAACATTTAGATATGTTTCATACTAGATTGGTTGTCTGCATGATGGGGGAATTGGAACAGAAAGAATAAGTAGGATTCCTGTGTAGCCCAGTAGTGTTTGTAGAATACCAGCTAGCAGTATCATTGGTTAACTCAGTCTCTGTAGTAAGTTCTAGAAGTGAGCTACTATCTTGGTAATGTTGGACTTCTGAAGGGTCATATTAACAGGGATATGAGACTAACCTATAGACTTGTTTTTCCTGTTTCCTGTAATAACTCCTCAGGCCCTTGCCTTGGTTTAGTAATCCGTCCAAGTTCTGTTTAGATAGTGATTCTTAGTACAGACGCCTTGACAAGCATGTTTCCTGCTCTACATACCTCTAATTACATCTTGTATTCTGATAACTTTCCCATGTAGTTCTAGCTTTCTTCAGCATCACTAGCCACAGAAAGAATTCTATTAAACCCTTTGTCTCCCCTTACTCATTTGGATCAGTTTAACCAAGGCCTGTTTTCCACCCCCCACCCCCCGCATTGGTTACTGAGGAAGACTCTAGTGCCTATGGGAGATTAGAAGGGAGCCACTTCAAAGTGATGTGAAGTGATAGAATCATCTTGACACAGGGACTAGAAGTTGGATGACTTGGAAGACATGAGTATGAGAACCTAAGATGTATCTTGTCCCTCTAGGGTAGTTTGAAGAACAGCTTTCTAGGAACCACTGGCCACCTACCCACATGTATTACCATGCAGATATCAAGTAGTGCTTCCAGGACAGATGCTGTTTAGGTCTTCATCTTGTCATATGCTTTGGTTTTATCTTGAAAAAGAGGCCTCTAGTACCTTCTGCATTATCCCTGACATGCCTGTGACTTGGCTAATGGGGTTCTAGGTGGGGAAGAAGTCTATGTCTAAGTTAGGTCCCTAAAAATGTGATGAAGGCCAAGAAACCCTGTTCTTGGCCATGAACAGGATTCTGTCGCAGAAGCTCAGATCCTACCTTAGGGCTCACTTGAGCCAGAGTTTCCTTAGCCTGAATCTCCTCTGAGGCCCAATGCCATCTTCTTGCCTAGCAGTCTGTCTTTATCCTAGGAAGGACCAAAGCAGGATATCTGGTTTGTTGTTTATTAGATATAGCCTATCCAGATTGTGCCTGGAATACCAATGGTGACTTTCAGTTTACATGTATAAAGTCTAAAGCAAGCCAATCTGGCTCACCCACTGGGAAGTTAAATGCCTCTATAACTAGTGACTAAGTATGACTAGTTGGCAGCTTTCATCTTTAAGCACCATTTCTTCACCTCCCACAGTGCATAAGTAGTTTTATATGGCAAGTGGTCAGGACCTAAGTCAGGTCATAGGCTACCTAGACCCTGCTAAACAGATCTCAAATTCTATCATAGACAGGTATTACAAGTCCCTTGGTTCCATGAGCTCAGGAAACTAGAACAAAATGTCGGCTTAGAAACAGATCAAAGTCAACCAGAAGACAGGTCACCTGACCTCTAGGCTACCACCTTTTCAGTGGTCCCTGTTAGACCTGTGAGCTCAATTCGGAGGTGATGGTGTGGGGACATTCTTGTATTATAGATGACTTAATGCTAAAGGACAGTGACTAAGATCTTGTCAAGCAGTGACAGTGACCATGGCAGTGATACGTTTCTTCATAAGCTAGATACTATATGTCACAGCCTTTCTTCACAAATGCCTGTTATTTAGTTATGAGCAAGAGTTTAAGCAGTCTTAGACCCTGAGAAAGAAGGTATATGATCCTGTGTTCAAAGTTCTAAAGGAGATTAGTCTTATAAAGACCAAGACTTCCTTGAAGTGTCAGGTCCTATGGTCAGCTGAGTAAATGAACATAGCTACACCAACAGTCTTAACATGAATGGCCATAGCTACCATTTGTTTTCAGTTGGCAATTGAGGCCTCAGGTAAAAGGGAATAATAGCAGGCCTTACACCAAAAGGAAACCCTCTAGAAAAATGTGGTATGAAGAAAAGGAACCACAGTGTAGAGCAGGGGTCCTCAAACTTTTTAAACAAGGGGCCAAGTTCACTGTCCCTCAGACCGTTGGAGGGCTGTTGGAGAGTGCAGCGCACATTCCACATATGCGTACTGTGGGCCTGGGATGAGTTGGCTGCTAAGCAGGACAGGCAGCAGTGGCAAAAACACCCAGCAGGCTGGATAAATGTCCTTGGCAGGCCACATGTGGCCTGTGGGCCGCAGTTTGAGGACACCTGGTATAGAGAGAATGCCCAAGTTCTGCTCTTGCAGTTGGCAGCTGAAGATAATCACTTCTGGGAAGATAAGTGAAGCCCCAGTAGAAGTGAAAGTTGTGTCAGTTTTTGAAGTCTAGAAGAAAGCCCTCTTGGGTTTTCAAAAACTGAATTTTAGAAGTTCAGCCATGAGCTAAGCCCATAACCAGTTTCTAGGCCATCTCTCTAGTCAAGGATATCAAAGCAGATAAGATTCTCTGGAGATAAGATATAAGCATGTTTAACCCATCATAGAGGCCAATAGCAATATCGTTGGTCAATGTGTCATCTGGTAACTCTAGAGAAGTTTACATGGTTGGACATATATAAGTATCCTATTGTAGTACTATGATCAAGATATTAAATATATGAACTTAGGACTAGATCTAGAGTGATGTTCCACATGTGAAGGGTTGCCTCTTATCTTTCATTGTATTATAGTATTTATTAGAGCTTGTTACTACCAGTAAGTTCTTGATTTGAGACAGTCACATAATCATGTTAGATGATTTTAATGCAGGAAAAGTGACTTACTATGTTCTTGTGATAGTGGTCATCGTTGACAGGAGACCCCGAGATGACAACCTTAAGCAATCACGGGAATAAAGCCTCATAACTAGGAGATACGATGTTACATATGGAAGAATGGGAATATGTCACATGTGCAGACCCAGGTAACAATGGCAGAAGCTGAAGACAACAGGGTCTTCTGAGAGGAGACTGAGGGTAAGGACCTACCAGCCTAAGAGACTAAGGCAGTGGCATACAAAGATTCCAACTCAACATTTTCTGAGAACCCCTGCCAGGCTGCAGTGGTGGGGGCCAGGTGGGATAGGACAGTCACAACAACCTGACCAAGAAAGCTGCAGCTGGCCTAAGGGAAACAGTGACAAGAATACGCAACTGAAATGTGTAAGTTATGGTAAAGGGCAGCACCAAGACAGAGTCCCAAACTAGCCTAACAACTCCAAGAGTCCAAGGGACAGAATATGAAAAAAACTAAGACATAAGTAGTCTGCATGGGCTCATTTCCAAGGCAGCAGGGAGTATGGGTAGGATAAGCCCCAGAATGAGAAAAGCACCCTGGAACATAAGCTAGAGCTCCCTGTCAGAGCTTCTCAGGAGAACAGGGCAGATGCCTGCAAGGAGACTCAATCACTAAAATGATAACTATAGCAGAGAACCTGTGACAAAGGTAAGATGACCCAAAATGAAGGAATGACACTGTAGCCTTCATGACCTCTGGAGTTGGCCACACAGCCAACTCCAGAGGTCATGAGGTCAACTCATGGTAGCACAGGCTGCCATGAGCCAGGTGCTTGGCCCCATACTACCATATATCCAGTGGTATAGCTTACGAACAGGAGAGTCTGAGACTTAATATCATCAGACAAGTGTGCTTCCCCTGCTTTGTCATCCCCAGGTGCCGATTCTAAAAGTCATCTTTCAGTTGTGACAAGAAACTCACATGATTATCCTATCCTGGCCAGGCTGACCAATAGACCCAATATCAAGGGTTGGCTAAGGATTCTAGAATTAAACTCTTCCCTTATTGACCCGGGAAAGGTCTTATATACACACACACCACTGGAAGTTATATCCCTATCAATGGGACACAGCCCCAGGTCCCGTTCTTGGCCTTGCCACATGAGTCCTGATCTTTCCAATGGCTTCTTTGTCTAGCTGGCTCATGTGATGCCATGGAATTCTTCCTGCATTTAGCATGAGTCCCTTCTAGTGACTAGTGCCTGTCTTTCTCTTGTTAATCTTCTAGCAATAGTGTCATGAGGAAAAGCTAGACCAGGAATCCCAGGTTTTTTATTAGGTTGACCCAGCTACCTCACCCTCACTAGAATCCTAGAGCTGATGCTGGCCTTAGTCCTAACTCCCCTATCTTGCTTCTGAACAGCTATAGAAGTGAGGCCTACCAGGGGCCGGGTACACATAAACCCTTGCTAAGTACAGACCCTTGGGGAGAGTCCCAGGAAGCTAGCTGTCCCAGCCACGTTAATCACTTAACATTTTCAGCATTATCAAGTCCAGGCCTCTCACATGCCAGCACAGCCCAACAGGCCCTCCATCCTTTTCCAAGGAGATATTTGGGTCACGCTCAGGACCCTCAAGGTGCTCTGTTGCCTGGCTTTCCCACACTCTGCCAGAGAGGGACATTAGGATTAGAAGAACCCTTGCCACTTGCCCCTAAAAGACTATAAGGCCAGGCATGTCAGTTGTCTGGAGACCAGAGACTCCCATAAGGTATCATGTAGACAGGCCCTGATCTCTAGTCACTGACCTGGTAGTGCTGGCAATTTCTGAAGTAGTAGTCTAATACATCTGCTGTACCTGTGAGTTCAGCTTTAGGGAAGAGTAGTCCAGGGACATACCTATGCCTTACGTTGAACGGAACAAAAGTAAGGAAAGATCTCAGGAGTCCTAGTTATGTGGCTCCAGAGGAAGTCAACAGAGGTATAGCTACATCCATGTGCCTAGGTATAGAGAAACTAGGCACCGTAACAGTTTACTGTAACAGACTTCGTGCTAGACAGGTCTATTCTATATGTATTGAGACAATATACATGGAAGTATATCTTATAAGATGAAGAAAAAAATCCCACATTCAGATCAGAGAAAATTCTACAGAGAAAGGGTCAGACCCTGTGCTCAGCAGGCCAGAGATATGCTATAAGCCACACCTTATCCTGAGGTGACAAGTCCCAGGGACGGGGGTCCCAGGTTGAAGGGAGAACAGGTTTCGGACCAGGCAGGAAACCCTGCCAACAAGCTTTCCAGGTAGCACAGGGTAAAGCCCTAACAATGAGGATGCTCAGGTTCTTCTTATTGTGGCTGCCAGGTGGAATGGTAACAAAGATCAGGAAGAGAGTAAGTTCCCTAGGAGTGTTAGGTTTCACAAAGACTTCTGGAGACTCACCCTACATGTGGCAACCAACCACCATGATATTGGAGGCTCTTAAAATTGATCCTGGACTTAGTCCCCTAGCTACATACTTGTTTCTAGGTTCTGCCACACAGACCAAGATGTTGGTTAGGGCATCAACTGGTAACTCAGGAGATCATGGCTGATAACTACTTAGAGTTATTCAATTATGAATGTAGTTTGAGCAGAGGGGAAGAGGAGGGTATATGGACAAGCTGCTCCTGAGAGGATGCTGCAGCTGAGCCTGTCCTGGCTGGGTCTGCGGCCACCTACCCATGGCTGCTGCTGCTGCTGGTCAGGGCCTCCTGGTTCCTGGCCCACGTCTTGGGCTGGATCTATTACTATGACAACTATAGCTGCCTCTGCTGTTTCCCCAAAGCCCCCAAAACAGAATTGGTTCTTGGGTCACTTGGGCATTATCCCCTCTGGAGCAGGGGATGAAGGTCATGAGTCAGCTGGTAGCCACCTACCCCCTTCCCCAGGCCTTTATAACTTGGATGGGCCTCATTATTCTTGTCGTCTATTTTGTGCCACCCTGACATCATCCAATTTGTCTTTAATGCCTCAGCTGCCATTGTACCCAAGGATATGGTCTTCTACAGTTTCCTGAAATCCTGGCTGGGGGATGCACTCCTTCTGAGCAGTGGAAACAAGTGGAGCCACTACCTTGTCTAAGAGCTACACTCTGATGAGGGCAGCTAACAGGTACAGCCCCCCAGGGTTATGGAAGTTATCTAGAATTAGATAGCTTGAATCTCCACTTCTTCTAGGGACAAGTAGCCTGCTTTGGTGCTACCTTGAGCAATTGCCCCACCCGGGAAGAAGGATAAGGGTGGGTACTGTTTTGGTGTTGCCCAAAACTTAATCCTATCCTGAGCAACTGCTAGACCTGGGGAAGGAGGGAACACTTTACTGGTTTGGGAATTCCCCAGTCTAGGAATAATAGGATTTGGAAAGTGACCAAGAGTAACCTAAGGCCAATTATGTCATTAGCTTAAATCTACATTGTGGTTCATCTCCCATAGGGCTTTCAGAGAAGCAGCTCGCATGTGTAGATACAACCTTGGGAATACCTGTTAAGCATTTGGTAACATCCCACATCTCCCCCCAAAAACCCTTACCTGGAACAGGCCAATAAAAGGCAACGAGAATTCCCAGAGACAGTCAGCAAGTCAGTCTGAGATGACAGACATGTTTCGTTTTTATAATGAAATGCTACTGTGTGAAATTGCTGCTTGCTTGTGGTCACTCCACTGTACCGGCCCCTGCTTCCCCCCCCCCCCAAAGCAAGGAGCCAAAGAATTAGGATAAGCAGTCCAAAGAGGCTGGACCTGATACTTTGTGTTTGGTCATTCTTTGGCCAAGGAAACAACTGAGAACAGACTGCCACGCTGACAGAAGTAAACTTGTTCAAGTTATGTAGCTGCTAACATACCTAAGGTAGGGGAGGGGGTTTTGTTCTTGGCTATGAATTCCTGGGTTTGCAGCAGGAAAAGTACTTCAAAACCACGTGGTTAGTGAAGTATGTAAACAAGCAAAAATCTTGAGAACGGAATATCTGCAAGGCTTGGCAGCAGCAATAGATCCTTACTTGGTATCTTTGTATGTAACTGGCTCACCTGAAATGAGGTTCTTAGTTTGAATCTTGAAGATCAGATCTAGCCCTTTTCTTACCAGCCTTCTTATTTGGTCCCTTGGGAAAGACAGGCTTAGAGGAAGATCCCTGGATTTCCTTTAAGTTGACAGGGCTCGATGCCCTGGAATCCTAGTGCTAACCCCATTTTAGTATGTCCTGCAGCCCTGCCTCAGTTTTGAATGGCAAGAGCTATAGGAATGAAGTTTTGTTCTTGCTAGCCCCTTGAAATTCTTTAATCCCTCTGGGAATCCTGGCAAAGACCAGCCACCATGGCCTAGTTCTCTCGCATCTTCCAAATTCAAGCTCAGACTCCTTGGCGGCACAACCTGAGGTGTTTAAGCTACTTTCATATGACAACATCTGAGCTCTGTTCAGGATTACCAGGGCTCTGTATCCAAGTAGACTCTAGCTCTGTCAAGAATTATCATTGACATGCCCTATACCATTTTCTAGGTTTATATGCCATCTGACCCTGGGAAGTCAAGTCAAACAAGTTATAGAAATAACCACCACAGGCCAGAGTTAAACTGGGACTGGCTGATCAACTCCAGTGGGCCCACTGCCTAACTGAGGCAAGCCTAGTGTTTGTTGCTGTATCTGCAAGTTCAACTCTAGAGTTAGACTTAGAAGACCCTTGGGCTTTAAGGTGAAGGATAGTATGGTGTTATGGGCTGAATTGTATCTTTCTAAGCTCGTTTAGAGGTCCCATCCCACTGTACCTTTGATAGGGTTTTTACATTTCAACTAATCAAGTGGAAATGAGGTTGTTGCAGGCTCTAGTCCAACGTAACTAGTATCAGGAAAAGTTTGGATATGGATACACGAAAGATACCATGTGAAGGTTGGCAGGATGTTGTTTGCTTCTGTAAGACGGCCAGCAAGCTACCTGAAGCTAGGTGAGAGGCATGGAACACACCTTAATGTCCTCAGAAGGCAACATCCCTATTGACATCTAAATAGATTCCTAACCTCCAGAACTAGGACAAGTTTCTGCTTGAGCTACCTGGTTTATGGTACTTTGTGGCAGCCCTAGCAAACTAATGTGTGTAGGAAGGGAATAACCCGAAGAGTACTTGTTATATTCAGCCAGGAATAGGACTTACAGTGAAAAGCTCTGCTTATGTCTGTTTGAGCCAGGGCACTGGCTGTTACTGAAAGCTCAGCACTTGTCCTTGAGGCCACATCAAGAAGAATGGTAACAAGTAGTTTGAGAAGGAAAGTAGTTTATTACTTTGCTGGCAAAGGAAGAAAAATGGTAGATTCATCTCAAAATCCAATTTTCTTGAACATAAGCAGAAATATAGAGCTTTTAAAGGGAGGGTTCTCAGCTTTAGGCAGTTGTTCAACTACAGTTGATCCCGATTGTCCCATCTCTACTGAAGACAATCCCACGACTTCTACCCAGGACCTCCCTCTACCAAGTCTGGGCTGAGCCATCTCCTGTAAAACAAGAGACTTGCCCTGTTCCTCCCAACCACTGGCCTGAGGCAGGGATGCAGGTTTTAGTTCTCAGAAAGGAGTGAAGGATGTTTTAAACAGACAAGATATTTGGCTGTTCAGGCCATTCCCTTTGTTAAATAACCAGACTAAGGTATAGAAGTAGAGAAGCTAGACCTGAACTTGAATCTGAATATCTTCTGTCAGACTTGATGCCAAAAGCCCATTTTTCCAGAAGAGAGACTGGGGGCAGGGGGCTCCCCATTGTTGCTCAGACTGGCCTCAAGTGATCTTCCTGTTTCAGCCCCCTGAGTAGGTAGGACTATAAACATATTATACCTAGCTTATGAATATCTTAGATGTGGCCTAGATCCTAAGACAGACTATAGGTCAAAGAAACAGTCTCATCAGGACCCAAGAAAGTCTTTCCCTAGAAGACTAGATAGAGGTCCTTTAGGCTCAGCCAAGTAAAGATCAGAGCATAAGCTCTAACTGGAAGGTACTGGCTGCAGCCACCACTGTCTTTTTCTCTAGATATCCCAGGGATGAAGTCCCAGGTAGGAAAGAAAACAGGTCTTAGACCAGGAAAGGACCTTCCACATATAACCTTTGGACAACATAGGACGGGACAAGGATCCAGAGTCTGAATGGCAAGGATACGTAGCAGCTGTATATAGGCAGGTCTAACTGAGAAAGGTGATGTTCCCCCACATAGAAGAGGAATGAGAAAGATGATCTTGTCTGGTTGCAGACCTAGAACTAGATTTCATATGTGGCCTTAGATCCAGGGAGACAGACTGGAAGGTCTTAGCACGACTTTTTTTTTGAGACAGAGTCTCACTCTGTTGCCCAGGCTAAAGTGCCATGGTGTCAGGCTAGCTCAGAGCAACCTTGAACTCCTGGGCTCAAGCAATCCTGCCTCAGCCTCCCTAATAGCTGGGAACTACAGGCATGCACCACTATGCCCGGTTAATTTTTTCTGGTTTTAGTTGGCCAATTCATTTCTTTATTTTTAGTAGAGATGGGGTCTCGCTCTTGCTTAGGCTGGTTTTGAACTGACCCTGAGCGGTCTGCCCGCCTTGGCCTCCCAGAGTGCTAGGATTACAGGTGTGAGCCACCACGCCTGGCCAATGACTCATTCTTTTATGCCAAGGACTACTGGTGCCAGAGAGCATAAGGCCCTTAGCTTCAGGATTTTTCTGCGGGGGAGGGGGGGCGCGGGGTGGGGCATAATAGCAGCTGGCCTTGGAGATACTAACTGCCAAGTCCCAGTAGTCTTCTAATTCTCCAGTGTGAGGAAGTCCTCAGCAGCTTCCAAGCTGCCCATCTGATCACATGTAGTCAGAACATGGCTCTAGAAGAGACCCTAACCTATTTAGGAGGAGCCTACCAGGGTATATGGGACCAGGGGTAGTCAAGGACCATCATACACTGGGCTTCTAACTTATGTAGTAGCCTAGATCCCATTCTCAGCCAAGAGCCCAGCCATATGCCTATATATGGCAAGAAAGCCAAGTATCATGCTTGATATCAATGTTCATAAAACCTAGATATCCTTGTCTGTGCTACATGTATGGTTAAGACATCGTTAGCTATCAAAATTCATGCACGAAAGGTCAAGAACTGACAGATCAGAAGTAAAGGTTTCACTGAAGAGGCAGTATACCCTGGGCACAACAAGAAGGCTGTAACTCCCTTGACCTTTATGTCAGTTATCACCATAGTTCTGTTGTTCAGTTGGTGAGACTAGACATCCCAGGTAGGGTAGATGATAGGCCATAGAACAGGAAAGGCTTATGAAGATAAACTTCAGACAGGATCAGGTCAAGGAGTCAGGCTGTGATCAGTAAGACTATGAGGATCTGTCTGACGCAGCACCTGGGTAGAGTGATACTGGAACAACAACGGTCCTACCAGGTCCTAGGAAGTCTGAGAACAAGTCTAGTATGGCATCAAGTCTAGCCTAGTGTGGCTTATACCTATAGTCTAAGAACCATGGGTGTCTAGGATTGGGGCCCCGAGAATGGATTGTAGGTTCAAGCTATATCTTTGTCTTGATTATACCAGGTCACCCACATGGCCAACTTCAGCCAGACACTTGAGCCAAATCCCAGCATCGCTTGGCATGATGGAAGCCCATAGCCAGCTAGCTTCCTAGGTCATTCTATTAGTCACGAATAGTGATCAAAGATGATATCATGTAATAGTACCAGTTCTAACATCATGACCTCAAGGTAACTAGAAATAAACTAGACCTTGAAAGATTTACTTGGCCAGACATAATTATATCCAATTTAAGGCATGTACTCAGGTATGCCTAAGGATTTAAGTCTGAAAGCATACGTAACACAAACGGTTGCGTTCTATAAGCTTTCTGAGGATAGCGTGGAGACACTAAGCTGACCAAGGAAGGTAGCAATTAGACTGAGTGGAGCAGGTAACAGCCTGAAATAGGAAACCAAGAGTCATCAATAGACTAGCCACATAAGTTGTTGTCTACCCATAGAGCAGGCTAATCTACAGCAGTAGACATACACTGTTATTTATACTGTAGAGTCTCATGCTGAAAGTTTAGATACTATGAGTTTTAGTAAAACCCAGAGGCAAGACTCAGATAAATGTTTTGTTATCAGCTGGACTCTTCTTCCTGAGGATAGTGGGCTCAGATAGAACAGGACTCCAGTGCAATCGGCATGTTTACAACAATCAAATCCAAGCCTTTGAAAGAACCTGGAGGCTATGGCGGACTTAGAGCTAAACGGACAAGCTTTACTGAGCAGCTCAGCTTAAGGGCAGGTCAAGCAAGCCTGTGCAACCAGAGCTCTGTCCTCGGGACAATGTAATTCAGAGACTGCTAAAACCTAAGGACATCAATACTTCCCCTTTGCTTCCAGCCAGCTTTGAGTACTGTGTTCTACAGGCCTGTGCTAGCAGCTCAAACTGAGCATCTATGTCATGAAGTCAGAAGTCTAAGCAACTTTACCAATGTGATTCCCCTAATTGGCAGTATTCCTATGGCGAGGCCTGGATATGGTAGTGAGAAAGTAGTATGTACATTTCTGGAGTATTCAAGAAGGAACTTGAAGTTGAAAGAGCTAGAGTTTTGGTGCCTGTTTCAGCCCCAAATGCCATGTTATCCTCCTGAGCAAAAACTGTAGCAAATTTAAGAAGCTAGGGAAGCCTTTTTAATTCTATTTCTGCCAAGTACTATATAGAAGCCTATGCATCAGGTGATAAATGGTCACATGGGGAAGTCCCCCTGCTGGGATTACCAGCCTCAAGGGAAAAGAGGCTGTCAAGTTTGAGTTTTAGGTAGACAAGTGTTTTGACATAAGCACATCCTATACATAGGTCCTGTGTTTTGTCTGATAACCCTATACCCTGTGTATTAGCATTTACCCATGGTTTCTTGGACAAACCTGAGGCATTATAGCAAAGTGAACTTGTTACCTGACTATAATTTCCTATATCCTTACATGTGGAACCAGCTGTTGTTCCTTGAACATGCTTGGTATACAAAAACTTGAGTTTCCAAACATAGACACCATAAAGGAAAGGTCATTTTCTTGGATCAAGCTAGGAGTGAAGAAGCAATCCGAAGGAACTATAGGACCCCATGATCTTTGGGCTCCCACCCTTGCTGTCTTCTTCCCTCTTGCTGCCATTGGGCAAAGAGATAAGCAGACGATCATTAGGTAGGGATGAGGAGGAGAGGGCACTAGGAAATGCTTTGTCTATAATAGAAGGAACAAACTGACCAGAGGGGGCTATTAAGTAACAGATGTGTCAAAGGGACATCTAACGACTGAACAGATGTTTGGTCTTCCCCATTATAGGTAGGGAACAGATGTTCAGAGTCTTTCCTATCATAGTTGGGGAAATGAACTAAGTAGGAGAATTTAGAGGCAAGCTTGTAAGTAGTATACATTTTAGGATATGTTTTACTGGCTAGAACTTAGCACATGACCACATCTAAGTATGATAAGCTAGAAAATAGTCTTGCTTTGTGCTTAAAATGAAGTGACCTCATGAGTCAAGACCAACATGTCCCTGGTGCTTCAGAGAACCATTTGCTTTCCCTTATCAGTGTATTAAGACTAAAATGCTATTTCACAAGTTGCTACTAATAAGTTGCTTTTGAGAGAAGGCCCAACAGCATCCTTTTGGGCAGGTTTCAGTCTTATTTTTTAGTCAGAGGCCAGTTATGTTCCCAGGCAGCTTTGACCTGTATGAACTAATATTGCTTTACAAACTGCTTCACAGGTTTCTATGAGCACTCGATGTTCTTTGGATTCATTTGAGTATCTTCAATGCTATGTGTGTCACCACTGCTGCATGACAGTTGCCACTGAGAAACTGTTATGCACTCATTTGACTGTAAAGATTGCGTTTGACCATTACTGTCACTTGAAACTAGTATTTTTTAGAACAGTCATGTTTAGTGTTAAGGTATAAGAGCTAATGAAGGCAAGTCATGTGCTTATCCTGGCTTAAGAGATGGGATTAGCTCTCTAGAGCTGGTGTTAGACTACTACTACATCACAATTCCCAAGTTAGGACTAGGTAGTAGTGGCTGTTAACTTCAACAGGCACCAACCAGATACAATGCATTTCTTGAAGCTACATAGCCACATATAATCTAGTCTTATCAAATAAGCTTGAATCTGCTCTTAGATCCAACTACAAGTTTACAAGAAAGCCAGGAGAGAGGAATGCATTAAGTTATACTGCAGAGATGTAGTAAGACCCCATATGTGGGTGACTTTATGGGACAAATAGCCCTGCTTCAGAGAACTGCAAGGGAAGATAGAGAAACCTATGGATTCAGTACATTCTATTGGAGTACATGGACATTATGTGGATTCTAGTTCACAGAGCAGAGAAGCTAAGAACTATAGTGTGACCGTTGAAGTATGAACTGGTTTTGTTTAAGTGAGTGGTGTCCTTGTCTGAGAAACACAGATGTTTCCAGCAAGCTTGGAGGACACATAATTATTCTGTTTGTAGAATCACCACTATTCAGCGTCCTGTTCATAAGACATGACATCCAGTTAGGTATCCTAGGTCCTTTTCAAAGACTCCTTAATGGGGTGGGGGAAGGTCTTCCCAGAACAGCATATAGAAGATTATAAGTCCATCCCTGATTCATACCACCTTTCATTCAATATAAGTGGCTGAGCCCAAGTCAGGCTATCTCAACTAAGTACCCTTAGTCTGTTCACCTCCAACAATGTCATGTCTCTAATCCCCTTACTGTGAAAAGTAGATGACTACTCAGAGAAATATTTGGGTTTCTAGAACATATCCCCAAGCTTCCAGGAATCACAGAGTAAAGAGCCTCCTGGATCAAGCAGTGATAGGATGGGAGAAAATAAGATGTACTAGATTCTTAGTACCTACCCGGCTTTTGTGGATGAACAACCAGAAAGAAGATACATACATCTAATTCCCTTTATTCTTAAAGCCTGTTTACTTTCCACACATCCATTCTTATTCACCATTTATCTGGCTTCCTTACTTGTATTTACCTTCATTCAGCCTCCATTCTGACTCATTCTGCCAGAGTATTTAAGAATGGTTAAGTCAGGTGATACCTGTTTCAAAGGCTTTATATTCCTAACAGACTTATATTCTTGGTTGGATATCTCTTAAATCCTAACTCCAAGGTATCTTAAGCACAAGTAGAACATGGAGTTATAAGCTTATCATCTCTTTTAGGAACAGACTAAGCTAGCTTCCAAGAACAATTGCCTGAGTGGTACCATAGAACCTGCCTTCCAGAGAGCTAATACCTTTGCCACAACCTAGAGTACAGGTAACCAGGAAGCCAATGCCACAACTTCCTTGACAGGCAGTGGCAGATGCTGAGATGCTTCTGCGGACAAACTATCCCTACACATCCTGGATTGCTAGTAGGTGACACCTCAAATATGCCTCATCGGCAAAACTCAATTAGGTCTAGAATCTTAGCTTAAGGATATACAAAGTCTAAGAAGTAAATCTGTCTTTAGTATAGAAGGGAGATAGCATGGTCAATGAGGAAGGTGATCTACCATGCTTGTTATATATTGACCTTGTCCATTTTAGACTTATTACTTTCTCCTGAAATTTGTTATGTTTTCCCTACCACCATTCCCAATACCTTTATGCTTCAGGTTAAAGGGAATTCAGTTGGCTTTTGAATTTTCAAAGAGTAACCAGATCAACTTGAGAGGCTGAAAGCAGAGGTACATAGGATGACTTAAATCTTTCAGGAGACTCACTTGCAATGCTTGGTCAAAGGGTAGAATGTCTTGGTATATCTCTACTATCTTCTAGATCCTAGTAGCTGTAATAGTCACTGTGAGCCAGGATGTTTTATCTCTTTTCCACAGAATCTAAAGTAGTTACTATCTGGATCTTTATAGTTATGACTTTCCCCCAAGTCAGCAAGCCTTGAGACTTCCAGCCTGCTAAGTTAGGAATGCATTTCATTGGTTTCATGTTGTCTAGCTTTTACTTCTAGGTGAGTATAAGATTTCACCCAACCTCAGGCAGGATATTTTGTATGGTCACTTTCACAAGTCTGATTGGTCAGACTTGGAATTTAACTGAGGAGCTGGACAAGCTAATTTAGGCTGGCATGAGTTTTATGCTTAAGTAATGTACTTAATTCAGTGCCCTTCATTTGCTATGTGATCTCTCATGGGTTCTGAGCCAGATACTTCTAGAGGAAAAAGGCTTAGAGAGGCTATGAGGTTACTGTGTGAACAGACAGGTGAGGTACTGCCACATCAGTTTCTACAGCCTTGTTCACTGGAATAATATCTTAGTCCCAGGTGCTAATGCTAGGATTTAACTACTGCTGGTTACTTGTAGGACTAGTTCACTTGAGAGCTGGCAGCACAGGTTGAGTGGAAGGAGATGAGAATGGCTTAAGAACTTAGTATTTTTACATTCATAGAAACTAGATCACAGAATTTCTCTTGACTACAAAGGAGAGCTTACTTAGGTCTTTGGACACAATGAGGTCTGGTCTCTAATAGCAAGACTTGAGTCAGACTTATGTATTCTTTAGTCTGGAATAAATACAAATTCTATTTATCATATTGAATAATACTTAAAGAAGCTTCTAACTCTTATAGCCCTGAAACACCAAGTCCTTAAAGCTCAAGAAGCATGTGTAATCCAGAGATAATACTTTGGGTTGAAAAATCCATGCTTCCATGACCCAAGATTAGAGAACTCTGGAAACATCTGCAGGACTGGTGGATACAAATCTGGGAGTCAAAGAGATGAGCCTAGTGTTTGATAGTAGCATCCAAAAAATTTCAAAGGATAGGGCTAAGAATAGTAGCAGTTTTGTAAGAGAGAACTTCAGCTTTTTAAAGCTAAATATTACAGTTAGCATTGGTGTAGACCCCAATAGCAACAAGCTGAATGTTGTCAGTGTGTAAGATAACATTAGAATGGTAGTATGTATAGCATATTCTTCAAAATGACAAGATGGCATTTATAGCAAAGAGATCCTTTGTCATTTCAGCTAGAAGGGTGATCCCAGAAGGAAGATCTCAAATTCTTAGAATTCTCTATCATGATAGATGAACCTTCATTTTTTAACCGTTTAGAAGATCTTAGGGTACATATACAATGTTTTGAGAGTTATTGGTGATTCTTCCCAGTCTCTAGAAGAGATAGATGCAGATATTCTATCAGCTGATAAACAATTCCTGGTAAACAATTTAGGAGCCACCTCCTAATTCTTTTCCCCTTAAAAACTCTTATAATGGCTAATTGGAATCTATTGGCTCCCAGGCTCTAAGCTTCAGCCTTAGCCCAAATAAACTTTTTTTTTTTTTTTGAGACAGAGTTTCACTTTATTGCCCAGGCTAGAGTGAGTGCCATGGCGTCAGCCTAGCTCACAGCAACCTCAAACTCCTGGGCTCAAGCAATCCTGCTGCCTCAGCCTCCCAAGTAGCTGGGACTACAGGCATGTGCCACCATGCCAGGCTAATTTTTTCTATATATATATTTTAGTTGGCCAATTAATTTCTTTCTATTTATAGTAGAGATGGGGTCTCGCTCTTGCTCAGGCTGGTCTCGAACTCCTGAGCTCTAAACGATCCGCCCACCTCGGCCTCCCAGAGAGCTAGGATTACAGGCCAAATAAACTCTTTAGTTTTGCCTGTTTCTTCCTTTATGTTGACAGTATAGAAGAACAGCATGGATTTAGGAACTTCACAGAAGACTTACTAATCCATTTTGTTACTTGTAAAGCTAAACTTAAAGCTATTAGAACTTTACATTGATCCTTGAGAGGAACGTGGCTATGTGACCTGAGTCATGGCATGTAACTGCTTCTTTTTCCTGTGGTTAAAGTGAGAGAAGACACCCGCAAGACCATTATCCTTTCTTACCGACTGGCAAGGCAGTCTTCCTCAGAACGAAGTAAGCTGTAGCTGGTTAAGTCTCTAACATGTATTCACCTTTTGGTGGAACCCTGCTAAACTTCTGTTTCTGCCTCTAAGTGAAGCCTTAGTTTCTCTACTTGGAACACTGACCCCATTCCTTTAGGGTTGGTGTTTCCCAGGGGGCTATCCCCAAGCTTAGTTATACTTGAATCATGTTTTATGATTTTCATTAAAGGTTGACATACTTAGCTTCTATTCACTAGACCACCAAAACCAGCACAGATTTGTCATCTACTAATGCTTTTCTTCATGAAGTCTTGAAAATAGATCTAGTCCTAGTTCCAAAGATGTTGACCATTGCTAGCTCCTTCTACCAGGATCAAGCCTGGAGATATTGAGATAAACTGGAAGAAAGAGACAAGCCTCTAGGGTGGGGGCTCTTTTGACCTGGTATGAGGCAAGTGACTGTTCCAGGACAGGAGGCAGCACAGCTGTGGAGGACAAGTTAGGAACCAGGGAAGGTTGAATTCTATTCCTGCTTATTCCCTACTTTGTTGAAAGAAGGCCTATCTCATAGAGACATTTGTATCAGGTGTCTTCAAGAATGAACATGATCAGGACCAGGTGAAAAAGGAAATGAAGACAATCAGGACCAGGTGTAAAAGCACTGACTTAAGCAATTTCCCTACCTGGCTTTCCTTATTAATCCCTTGGCAAGGATACCTCCACCTATGCTACCCTCTCCTTAGGGCTACTGGGTTATAGCCTAATACTGGCCTTCTGCTCCTTTCTGGTAGCCAAGGAGGCCTTTGCTCTATGAAGTCATTTTGTGGGCCAAAAGTAATTAGCTGTCTCCCTGGCACCAACACGTTCTACCCTAGGCTAGGGCTCATTGCTTCCCCACCTCTACCCTACTGTGCTCAGCGAGTTGAAGCACTGAGGTCTGGCCTTCCCCCATAGGAATTGCTGGACAGTAGACAACACCCCCAGGGAAAGTGAGCTGAAGCCAAGATATGAGTACAACTTTTTTTAGTTAACTGAATCAGATTCCAGGGATAGAATTAAGAGGCAGATATTTTAGAGGTATTAGCAATAAATAGCTTAGGCATGAAAGTAGTTAGAAGGATACAATGGCTATGAGTGCAGAATTGAACTAAGAAACAAGTTAGCTTACTTGAAGTCAAGATTGACACATCTCCCAGAAGGAAAGGGCAAAGGAGATTATATGAGGATGACAGCTAAGATGTAGAAGTTGTACATGTTGACATCCGGCCAGTAGAAGTATCTGACAGGGAACATTCCAAGGTTTAATATTAGAGACCACACAGGTGGAAGTAGACAACTGGAGAAAGGAAAATTTTAATATGTGTGATGACTTGAAAGATGGTGAAAAACGTCCAATCCCTAATCCTACATGTACATTTGCTGATGCCTTTCAATGTTACCCTGAAATTTTAGAAACCATTAAGAAGGCAGGTTTTTGAAAGCCAACACCTATTCAGTCACAATCGTGGCCAATAGTTCTACAACGAATAGACATTATAGGAATAGCCCAAACAGGAAAGACATTGTCCTATTTAATGCCTGGATTTATTCATCTAGACGGTCAACCAAAATTTAGAGAAAAAGAGGAAGACCCGGTATGTTCTCACACCCACTCATGAATTAGCTATTCAAGTGGAATTTGAATGTTCTAAATATTCATATAAAGGACTTAAGAGTGTTTGTATATATGGTGGTGGAAATAGAGACCAACAAATAGAAGATCTTAGAAAAGGTGTAGATATCATCATTGCAACACCTGGAAGGTTGAATGATCTGCAAATGAATAACTTCGTCAACTTGAAAAGCGTAATCTACTTGGTTTTGGATGAAGCAGACAAAATGCTCGATATGGGATTTGAACCCCAGATTATGAAGATTTTGTTAGATGTGCGCCCAGATAGGCAGACTATTATGACAAGTACAACTTGGCCATGTACTGTTAGGCGACTCGCACAGTCTTATTTGAAAACACCAATGATTGTCTATGTTGGAACGTTGGACCTTGTAGCTGTGAGCCCAGTAGAACAGAGTGTAATTGTCACAACAGAAGAAAAACGAGGTCACATCCAAACATTTCTAGAGCATTTGTCGCCCAACGACAAAGTCATTGTCTTTGTTTGCTGAAAAGCCGTTGCAGATCATTTATCAAGTGACCTGATTCTCTGACATATCAGTGGAATCATTACACGGCAACAGAGAACAGGGGGACAGAGAAAAGGCTTTAAGAGATTTCAGAACAGGAAAAGTAAGAATACTAATTGCCACGGACTTAGTGTCCCGAGGTCTGGATGTTCACGATATTACTCACATATACAACTACAACTTCCCAAGGAACATTGAAGAATACGTCCACAGAATAGGGCGGACTGGAAGAGCAGGGAGAACAGGTATTGCAATAACTCGTCACGAGGACTGGAGAATTCCAACAGAATTAATCGATATACTGAAAAGAGCAAATCAGACTGTCCTGGAGGAACTTAAGGGAATGTCAGAAAGATAAGGCCTATCAGCTGAAAAAAACAAATGGAAAGAAAAATAGGAAGGCCTCAGAGAAAGCCCAAGAAGTTTTATTAATGCCTCATTGAAAAGTGCTGGAGAATTCAAGATATTGTAGAAATACATACTGGATGTGGAAGTACTGGAACATATTGGCAGTTATAAAGAGACTTCCTGGCTTCTTAAATAGTGTTTAAAAATGTAGAATTCAATATTTTATACTTCAACAAAATGAAAAGTATTTAAATGTGAGTTAAATTTTTCCTAGATGTTAAGGAATATAACATGTAGAGGTTCTCTTTTACTTAAAACTTTCTATTTAAAAAATTAAATTGTCTCCTGTAATATTGCTGTATTAAAGTCAGTCTGTAAAAAGTTTAATGCTTGTTCAGATGTCATGGCAGTGAAAAAGATGTCATTAACAAAATGTTAATGTGATAAAAAAATATTAGAGACCATGAAAAGGCCCACAAAAGGGAAAAAAAAAACCATGCCCTGGATGATTTGGCTCTGATTTTTCACTATGAAGAAAGTCAAGTTGAAGGCAGGTAACAGGCAGAAGAACAAAGACTAATGAGAACAGCAGCCCTGGGTAGAGGGGCAGGAAAAGGTTATTTGGCAGAAGCATTTTGCCAGAGGCTAGAGCCAAGAGTGGCTGCTCTCAGGATACACATAGGAAGGTGCTCCTGCCTGGGGATACTACCTCCCAAGGTAATAGCAGAGACAAGAATAGTATCCCAGAGATAGATACAGAGTCTACTATAGCAACAGGATGCTCTGAGGGACTTATCTTGGGCCAAGAACACCCCGACTTGCTGTCACAGCTGTTGGAACAACTGCTCAAGCAGAACGGTGTGGCTCACAGAACCCCAGCAATAGGACTGACGTCTGGGGGCCAAGGACAGCTCACATTGAGGTGACTCCCTAGCCAATTGGGACGAGGAACCTTTAAGACACTGATGCCATTTAGCCAGATGCTACAGACTACCTTGGTGCCAGTCTCATGGTAATAGGCCTTCTTCCCCTCAGTGCCTGTTTCAGAAAGGATCCAGCCTCAACCCTTGGTTGAGCCCCTTTTCATGGCAAGGTAGGGGCATTAACCTCTTCTTGTTTCTGCAAGGAGAGAAGCCATTTCCCACCTGCAGCCTCTGTTCTTGTTACTACCTATCTCCTTGCTGCTCAGTGAGCTCAGGCTACTTACACCTTCATTTCCTCAACATTCATCCAGTGTGTTCTCTTCACAGGAGCCCCCTCCACCACTGCTGGACTAAAGGCCTTGAGGCAGAGTGGGATCCCATGCTGCTCATCCTTGGATTAGGAGGCCCTGCCCCAGGAAGTCACATGGAGTAAAGAATGATAGTTAGCCTGTTTTCAGCACCTGGGCACTCTACCCTAGGGCTCATCCTCCACCAACCCACCACTGTCAATGAGTCTTTCAAGAGGTGGGCTCTGACCTTACCCCATAGGCATTGGGGGACAATAGGCAACACCTCTAGGGAAGATGAGCTCAAGCTAAGATGAGCTATTAGGAGTATATCAAGCTTATGCTGCTCACACAGCCACACTGAGTTTTCCCATTAGCTTCTTTCTAAGCCATTAGACCAAACCATACTCCAATGCCAAAGCTGGGTCTATTATAGATTCTAGAAGTTCAGCTGATGCAGAGGCTGCTGAGATACTTCATGGTACCTGGCCACACTAGCCCCTCAACCAGCAAAGCTGCTGTTTGAAGACCTAGTCTCCTTTCTAGAACCCACTCTGCTCAGAGAAAGCCCTTGTTCCAACAGCCATGCCCAAAGTACATGAACTCAGGTCTAGCAGTGACCTTTTCTAGGATCCTGCCTGCAACATTACCCAGACATCGGAGGCAGCTGCCAGGAGGTAGCCATCCTAGTAGCTAGAGAGAAATGGCTGGGGGCCTTATTACAGTGACTAAGGCCAAGACCCTACCTCTCTCCCCAGCCAACTTCCCAATTATCTAAGAACCACCCAGAGCTCAGGAACCCAGACCTCCTTAGGGAGTTGATTTGACCCAGGCACCCACAGCCCAGTGCTGAGCAGAGACCATGCTCATCTCTGGGTTTTTTTTTTTCCAACCACTCTACAGCCAACGTCAGGTTCCTTTCTAGCCCAAAGGAGACATTTCCCAAGTGCCACCTTCCTGTCCCCCTCCCATTCTACCCTTCATCAGATGGGAGCCCTGCACAGCTGCACCCTAGGGGCTTCTCATCCCCACAGTCCTCCCTCCCTTGATTGTGGCTTAGTTGAGCACCATGCCCATTTCAAATTCTAAGAAGTGCTGTCTCAGAGCTTCCTCCCTTGGGGGAGGCTGCTATGACCCACACCCCCTCAGGAACTGTGCCCTAGCCAACAGTCTTTACATCCTGAGCTCCAACCATTAGATAACCCCATGCTGAAGGCAGGCTAGCCCTTAGAGCTCCTACAGTTTCACCCCAAGCCAGAAAGTCATCATCGATCTTCTCTCTTCCCAGAACAAGTACATCACCTAGAAAAGCAAAACCTAAGCCCAGCCCCTACGGCCAGAACACCAGGCCCAGTGGACAGAGCCTTCAACCAAACCAGGGCGGCAGGGCGGCAGGGCGGCAGGGCGGCAGGGCGGCAGGGCGGCAGGGCGGCAGGGCGGCAGGGCGGCAGGGCGGCAGGGCGGCAGGGCGGCAGGGCGGCAGGGCGGCAGGGCGGCAGGGCGGCAGGGCGGCAGGGCGGCAGGGCGGCAGGGCGGCAGGGCGGCAGGGCGGCAGGGCGGCAGGGCGGCAGGCTCATACACCCATCTACCCAGCCAAGGCGCTTATGAAGGTTTTTATAGGGCCCTGATCCTGCTCCTTCTACATCAGCTGTTTGCAAACCTGTAGCATGCATAAGAATCACCTGGATGGCTTGTTAAAATAAAATCGCTGAGCCCCATTCCCAGAGTTTCTGATTCAGTAGGTCTGGACTAGAACTGGAGAATTTGCATGTCAAAGATATTCCCAGGTGGTTCCAATATTGCTAGTCTGAGGCTCATACATTGAGAACCACTGTTTTAGAGTCTCCAGAGATGTAAAGGGCCAGTGCCTACGACTTTAATTAAAGCACAGGTGGAGCTGGTTTATGGGACTAACTTTAGTACTTTGCAGTTGATTCCTTGGGATTGGGGGAATAGAGTGATCTACCTTGGTTTTGAAGGGCTTTGGGGTCCCTGGGACTTCAGAAAACCTCAGGGGGTACTGCTATCATTTGGGAATGGGAAGGCAGTGCTGGATGCTTGATATTATTCCTGCTTCCTGGATCAGGTTCCTGGTTGGTGGGAGAAGAAAGGCAGAAGAGGGTGTGGGAGTATGTAGAGCACATCCCAGAAATTCCAAGAGCTGGGTTCTAGGTTACAGCTCTGCCACTAGCTCCCTGAAGGAAACTGGTGAGTCAGTTGACCTCCTTGAATCTTATCTCACCTCAAAATGCTGAGAGTGGACCACATTTGTCATGAGTTCAACATTTATTGAGGGCTATTTTTGTGTCAGTCACTGTGATTGGTGCTGGGAGGCAGAGGTAAAGGATGCTGCCCTTTGCCCTGGAGGAGTCTGCAGCCTGGTGGGGGAGTGACTGGAACCTAATGATCAGGATCCATGCAGCGAGTGAATGCATTGGTAAGAGCAATGGGGAACCTCTCCTGTTGCTCTCTGTAGTTCCTTCCAGCTCTGGACCTGAAGAAAAAAGGAAGCCAGAGGGGAAGGCTGACACAGCCATTTTGAGGCAAGTGGTCTCCCCAGCTCTGGAAAACATGCACACCAGCTTCCAGAGGGAAGGGGTGATATTTAAAGTAGATGAAAAATCAAACTTTTTAAAACCTCTCCACTCATTTATGCCTAGTTCTAAGGAATACTGTGAGCTTATGAGAGCCCAATCTGTTTGTATTGTTAATACCAATTTATAGTTTCCCAAGCAGCACATAGGTTAAGATACCGAGGCTCCATCCCAGACCAACTCAAGCAGAATCTCTGGGAAAGAACTTGGACATCAGGAGGTTCTCTGTGCAGAATTCTGGGTTGGTTGGAAATTATTGGTCTAGATTAGGAGGAAAAAGATTTCTGACAAACCCAGTTGGGCCAGCGCAGCTCCAGTAGGGGGTTTGAGGAAGGTAAAGCACCCCATGTGCCTACTGGAGAGGGAGAAGAAGTGAGAGGGAGGGTGGGAAGGTGGCTTGAGCCAGTTTCACAAAGGACTTTCCTTACAAAATTGAGGCATTAGGCTTTTTTCATGGTTAATGGGGAGCCATTGATGGTCTCTGATGAGGGACATGATGTGATCAAAGCTGAATACCAGCCACAGAAGCCTATGCTCCCTCTTGCCTCTTCTCTCACTCTTAGATTTTTATTTCCATCATGTGACAAAAGGAAAAGGGCTTGGCCCTCATAACCCATTCTGTCAGAGGATGCAACTTTAGGAGGAATATTGATGGAGAGGTGAGAGAGGAGGTGTGCCCCAAGCTAAGAGATTAGAGGAGTGAGAACTGTCAGAGTTGATACCTGCACCTTCACAACCATTAAAAATTCCATGTGGCCTTCGGCAAGTAGGTTAGCATCTCTGAGTCCCAGCAGTCAAATGTAGCTCCTCTTGCCTGCCTAGGAATACACAATGTTACAGAAGCATGTTACTTTGAAAAGGTCAAAGCTGTACAGCAAAGCAAAGTCCATTTAGTAACCTTTGCTGAGCCCAGCTGGACAGGTAGGGCTGAAGGACCAGGGAATTGGGTGATTGGAAGAACATTTGAACAAGATCGCTTCCTTTTAAGTCCCAAATCTGGGCAAAAGTGTAAGAGCGGTAGAGTGAGCACATTTATTTTTCATGATCCCAAGCTCAAATATGAGAAGACAGTAGCAGGGGTGATGTTGAATGGAAAACACGAAAAACATTGATAAGAGCCAGATTAATATTGCAGAAGGGACCAGGCCACAGGTATAGAGGAGGGAAGCAGGATGTTCAGGTACCCCTACTAGATGTGGCTTATCTGGAAACATGCACACATAGCTTTAAGTGGAACTGCCTGAGAACTAAGGGGCTGAAGAACAGGGGGCAGAGGATTATGATGAAGATTTTCCTCTTAATTCAGGCCCTAGTTTTACTGTGTGACCTTGACACATGGTGCCACCTCTGTGGACTTTGTTAGTGCTAATTCACCTGCTCCCTCTAATTCAACCAGACCTGGATGATTGCTTTGGTCATTAACACATTGCTCTTATCAAATTGGTGATGTAAAATGGTTAGATGAGCCTAAAATGGGTGATGAGAAATAAAAGAGCAATTTAAATAACAAGAATCCTTCAAAGTGGTTCCCTTGGGTTCCAACCTCACCTCAGTCTCAGGCCCTGAGCCTCAGCCTGCCCGCCCACAGTCTGCAGGGCTCCCGGTGTTCCATCCTGCAGCAGCCCAGCTGCTGGTCCTATCTGACCTGCCTGATTGTAGCTCCTGGCTTGGGAAAAGTCCCCCTTTGATCTCTAGCTCTAAGGACTGACTGGCTTCCCCCAGATGTGCTCACTGGTGACTATAGAGCCAAGGAGTGAGCCAGCAGCCTCACCAGAGAGTACACCTATAAGGCCTCAGTCTGCTCCTCTAACCCTCCCATCTTCCACTTTCCTCTACTATATCCACACCCTCAATTGTGCTGTGAATTTGGGAACCATAACCTCAACTTGGCTTGCTTTCCTCATTTTCTTTCTAAATTTGTTTTTTAAACCATTATGCCAATAATCTGCAGTAGTAGCACACACTGAAGGTTACCTTAATGACTGCAATGCTCCTGTCCCCTAACCAAGATACCAGGGAAATGAAATGGCAATTAAGAAATTTGACTTCTCCTTCTACTTTCTTTTTCACACAATTGCTTGAGTATGTCAACCAAGAAGAGGTGAGAGACCAGACTGCAAAGCAGTAAGGCAAGGTGTTTATTGGTGGTCTCAGGAATTGCAATTCAGGAAACAAAGATTTGGGAAAGGCCAAATCGTGTCCTGAAGAGAGAAAAGGGGAGTAAGGATTTTTAAAAGGAAGATAAGGGTAATTACATGAGTTGTTTTGAAAAAATTATTATTGGTAGAGGCTGCTGGCTTAGTACATGAGTTCACAGATCACTGGTTGTCGCTGTTCAGAAGTTGCAGCACTGGTGAAATTCATCTGTTTTCCAGGATGTTGTGGTCTTAGCAGTTTGGCCCAGTCCAAAGATTTGAGGCAAGTCCCAGTTTTATTTTTGCAAGGTTGCAGGTTGTGCAGGTAGTCCTTCTTAGAATAACTTTTCGACTTTATTTTAGAGCTCTGAACCAGAGTGAACCATTTTGTGTATCACATTTCACAAGTACTTAATAGGAGCCAGGCACTTCCACAATGTCACCTTGCCTGAATTTGCACAACAGTACTATGAAGGAGGAGCATACAAGGGCTCTGAGAGTTGCTCACCTGGAGTCACAGAGCTGGCAGAGCTAGGATCTTCATCCAAGGCTGTGCTCTTCCCCAGCAATCCCATGGCTTTGCTTCCAGACCTAAGTTCCTCTCTAGCCTCAAAGTCCCCCTGGAGAATGGGTGTGGTTTCCTCTGCCCCCATCAGGGTGGTTGTGAGGAGCTCAGGAGGGGTAACCTGAGAACCCCATCAGGTTCCTTGTGGTTTTATCCCAGCTCTGCAGATAGTGGAAAGGCTTCTTTCCACAGCTCCCCCTCATGGCTAGTCTCACTCCAGACTATGAAAGCTACATGACAGGACCCTTCTAAAACCACCTTGGTACAGAGGAGCGTAGTGAGGGATTGAGATTTGGAGTTCCACACAATAGGTTTGAATTATGGCTCCCACATTCACTGTGTGACCTTGGGCAAGTTGCTTAACCTCTCTGATCCTTAGTGGGGTTTTTTGATTATTTTTAAAGAATCTCTTAAATGGGGATAATGCTACCTCACAGGGTGGTTGTGAGACTTCAACATGATAGTGAAATAACAAGCTCATCAGGTGGAAACCCCATGATTTGGGGTTGGCAGCATCAATTTGCCAGTTTTCCATAGACAGAATTTAGCTGTGGAGAGCTTGACTTAGACCCTATCTAGGAGGTCTAATTACCAAAGGCCAAAGAGGAGGCCCCGTGCCAAGGTGGTCTCACTTGTGAAATGCTTCCAAAGAGTGACCCCAAAGGCTTTGACCTACAGACCCTGATGAAGCCTACCCAGGCTGTGTTCTATGTAGTACAGTCCAAACCTTCAGTTCTGGGGGGATACCCCTAAACCCTTCCTTCCCCCATCCCAAGCTGCCTGGCCTGTAATACCTGCTGAAAGCCAGGTCCCTAGACGTCAGCCACCCTATCTAGAACTTTGGAACATTTCCACACTAGCCTTAGAGCTTAAAGGAGCTTCATCAACCATCTAGTCCAGCACTCCTATTCTACATAAGAGGCAATGAGGGTCACAGAAAGGAAGTCACACAATTCACACAGCTGAAACCCATTGGGGCCAGCACCAGAGAACACAGGCTCCCTGACTCCCAGTCCAAAGCTCCTTTAGTCACTCTTTGCTGGCTAAAATTGTTCTTTTTTTGAAAAAACACCAAGAAAGCAACCAGTTTGCAGGCCAAACTGGAGGGTGGGGCCAGATTGGGCCTATTGATAGATTTGCTTTGCCAGTACCTCTCCCTTTCAGCTCACATTTTATATTTTAATTTTCAACCCACATTTAAAAAACAGGAGATTTTGCATAAAATCCATATTCCCAGTTCCCCTTGATAGGTAAGTGAATATGGTAACACTAGACCCATGTACCTATGTGATATTACTGTCTGCTATTGTCCAATAAACACCACCTATATTAGACAAAACATGCATCTTTGATTCTCCACAATCCCCACAACTCCCTATAGCCTCACACCCAGCCAGCCTCACTTACTGTACATTACCTGCCTGTCCACTACAGGAAGCCCTTTGAGGGGAGGGTCTGTGTGTTTCTGTGTCCG